>JAPYZD010003241.1:0-13548 GCA_030522725.1 Ichneumoninae sp. B BG-2022a
ATATATATGTCCTCCGTTCGGAGGTAAGATAAACGCTCCGAAGGACTTGAATATCCGGGGATTCTGAGGGCTCTCTTCTCGTAACACACACCGCGCAGATATCTCGACTGAAAATTAAGGATACCCCGATCAGATAAGAAAACGAGCGTGCAAGCTTTAACCTTTTTGGTTCTTTTTCCTCCCTTTTTTTGTTCTTCGTTATTTCTTATCCCCGGTCCTCTCTCGCCTCGCCTCTCTTTACCTCCGACGCGTCTTGCCTCGGTTTTCCAGTGACCTGTAAATAGTCCCCGACGTGTCGGGCGCGTCCAGCGGACCACCCACGCACTCCTTTCTCTACCTCCTGTACATATACCTTTTTTCTTATTTTTTTTTTATTTTCACTCGAACCATTGTTTTTTTTTATCTTCGGACGACTAAGAGTTTCCTGAAAGCAGAGGCCGTTACCAATTATTATGTTTTTTCGTTTATCGGTGTAAATAGCCTAGTAAAATTATTGATAGTTTATCGTTGTATATATTGTACTTTTAGCCATTGTAAATGATTCGATGACAATGACTTGATGATTCGAATTAGTCTCTATATTTTGTTTCTGTACTATAGATATATGCGCGCATATATATATATATATAGTATTTCTTTGTCGTCGTCGTTGTGAGATTTAAGCGTACCTAAGCCCACAGCAGTTACCAATTATTGCCAGGAGTGCAAATTTATTATAATATACCAAAAAGTATAGCGCAAAAAAAAAGAAACAAAAAGGCGAAAGCGTAACATATATATATGTTGTCCTAGTCGACTGTGTATTATTGAAAGATTTATTAATTATTATTATTATTATTATTATTGACTGGGATTTAAGGTAGAGAGGACGTGTAATAAAACATATCCGTTATAAGTAATTCGAAATGACTTTTGTATTTTTCATTTTTGTCGGTCGAACGTCGAATTTTGACGAACCCATCCCTTCGATTTTTTTTTTTTTTTTTTTTTTTATATTTTTGGTCGGAGAGGGAGGCAGAGACAGAGAGGCGTCTCTCGCTTTCACTGTTCTTTCGAAATAATCGAGAGAGTCAGGTCTGTTTCTTTGTTGAAAGAAGCCAGAATGTGAGGAGCGAGAGACGAGGAGAATCCCCGCTGTGCGCTCGGACGGGTCATCAGGCTGACCCTTACGGTCAATTGTGTTTGGCACACAATATTTCACGGGGATACGACAATGGAGGGCAGTTAGGAAGGTCTGTATTTAACACCGCGTGTGTGCGTGTGCTCAGCGACAATTAATTCTGGGACACGAAATTCGGTCTTAGCGTACGCCCGAAAAGCGCATCGCTGCCGATTTTGTTAATTCCGATCACGGTGTTGCGGAAATACTTTGTTGAAGCGGAAAAAAAAAAAAAAAAAACTTAAAGGTGGTCGAAAAAAATTGAAAAAATGTAATAAATTCTTCGTCAGGAGTATATCGACTCTCTGAAAAATAATACACAAAGTTTGGTAATTTTATCATGAGCTGTGGAAAGAAAAAGGAGAATGAAAAATAAGATGTTACTATGAAATAAAATAGGGGCATTTTTTAAAACTTTTCTTTTTATTAACGAATAATTAACGAGTCATTAACGGATTATTAATGAGTTATTAATCGGTCTGTTTTAAACACCGTGTGTGTGGGGGGGAGGGGGGCGTGTGCTCAGCGACAATTAATTCGGAGACATGGAATTGGGTCGTTCGTATGCTCGAAAAGCGCATCGATACCGATATTTTTAATCCCGATCACGGTGTTGCGGGAATACTTTATCGAAGCGATAAAAAGGAAAAATTATTATGAAAGGAGGGTTGAAAAAATCCCTTTTTAAAAAAATCACAACGACAAATTACCAACATAAAATTTACAACATTAACATAAAATTTGCTGATTTTGTCACTTTGCAAAGACAAAGAAAAACCAAAAATACGAATAACTAAAAATAAAACCAACCCTTTTTAGTATTGACGAATAATTAACGAGTTGTTAACGAGTTATTAACGAGTAATTTGTGAACAGTGACATTGACGCTCCAATGCAGTAATGCGAACAAGAAATTACATTGAAAAGAAGGGTTGTATAAAAGAAAAGTTTTTTTCAACCCTCCGCCGATCTCTGATACAGATTTAACAATGTTTCGATTAATCGTTTCGCTACTTAACCCAAAACATAATCGAACAGATCGATTATAACCGGAAGATTCCAGCGAAGATTCCTCAGTCGGGTCGGCTATAAAAAAAAAAAAAGAACAAGACACTTACTCACGTTATTAACGAGTCATTCGTGAACAGTGACATTGACGCTCCAATGACGTTGCACAAAAAAGAAATTACATCGAACTGAAGGGTTATAAAAGAAACGATTTTTTCAACCCTCCGTCGATCTCTGATACAGATTTGACAATGTTCACTGAATCGTTTCGCCACTTAAACCAAACTCCAATCCAATAGATCGAAGATAACCGAAAGATTCCAGCGAAGGTCTCTTGGTCGGGTCGGTTACAAAAAATAAAAATAACAAAAAAAAATTTCACTTTCTTTCTTTATGTTTCTTAACGACATAATCGCTCGAGCGGCAATCCCCGGATGTCTGAAAACGATAATACGCCCTCGCGCGCAAAAACATAGCTTCTTCTTTTTATGTTTCTCGTCCAGCAGTTGGAATTCACATAGCTGCGGGGGCCGTAGTCACCTACGCGTTGCTCTGGGAACCAGGTAGCCGGAATCGTTCCGCAGTTACCCCCGTTGCCTCGAGGAACGCCAAACGATTTAATTACAATAATCAGAGTTCGAGCTGGCAAGAAAAAATAATAAATAAAAAAAAAGATGATGTTTTTGAGGGAACGGTAATCGCTTCCTAGCCTCGGTGAGAGACAACCGGGAGACAATGAGAATTTTTTGTAGCCGCAGACGCACACCCAACCCCTTTGTTTTTCTCTCCCAACATCTTTGCTTCTATTTCTTTTTCCACCGAAATTCTACAAAGGCCTAAAAGCGTTCACACTTTTTATCTCAACCCCAATCAGATCGTCAATAATTTCGTACTATACGGGTTTTTTATTCACGTATAGCCGGCCCGTAAATGAATGCAGAATAATTTTTTTTTACAGAACACCTCACGATACGCATAATTTTTTTTTTTAATTCATAAATACAAAAATTAGTGGGTTGGGTCGTTGGTCCACTTGGCACGCAATGCCTCGAATGCGACACTTATGAAAATGTGTCGTATCTGTCCCAGCGACGAAGTAGGTCTCCTATTTTTCACCTATTTTTATCCACTGAAATTCTGCTAAGGCCAAAAAGAGTTCACACTTAAAAAAAAATATATATATATTAAATCGGATTGTCAATAATTTCGAATTTTATGATTTTCTCAATCACCTACAGCTGGGCAGAAAATAAATACAATTTTGTTTCAGAATATCCTACGATGCGTGTAAACATTAACAAAAAAGAAATTAAATTTAAAAAATTTGCAGAATGGTTTGCTGATCCACCTGTCACGCAATGGCTCGTACGCGACACTTACGAGAAATGTTGAGTCGTACCTGTCCGGGCGACGAAGAAGCTCTCAAACATTTTTCCACCAAATTGCTTCTAATGCCAAAAAGGATTTAAACTTTTAAAAAATGCAATCAAATTATCAATAATTTCGAATTACATGCATAAACGCAGAACCATTTTTTTACAGAATACGCCACGAAGACTGTAAAAATTTAAAAAATGTGCAGAATGATTTGCTGATCCACCTGGCACGCGATGCCTCGTATGCGACACTTACGAAAAATGTCGAGTCTTACCTATCTGGATTACGAAGAAGCTGTCGAACTTTTTTCCACCAAATTGCTACTAATCCCAAAAAGATTTCAAACTTAAAAAAAAACAATCTAATTATCAATCATTTCGAATTGCGTGGATAAATACAGAACAATTTTTGTATACAATATCCCACGAAGCCTGTAAAAATTATAAAAAAAAAAAAAAAACCATCATCGGACGAGGCGTCGAGGCATCTTCCATCTTTGCGTACGAGGCGAAGAATGCCTCGTACGCGACACATACGAGAAATGTTGAGTCGTACCTATCTAGACTACGAAGAAGCTCTCAAACTTTTTTCCCCCAAATTGCTACTAGGGTAAAAGTGAGGAATATGGACCGGTCCATATATCATTGATTTACGTGTTAATCGAGGTGGGCCATATTCACCACTTTTACCCTAATCCCAAAAAGAGTTCATACTTAAAAAAAAATCCAATCAAATTATCAAACATTTCGAATTGCGGGGATAAATACAGAACAATTTTTGTACAAAATATCCCACGAAGCCTGTAAAAATTACAAAAAAAAAAAAAAAAATTGCAAGATAGTTTGCTGATCCACCTGGCACGCAATGCCTCGTACGCGACACATACGAGAAATGTTGAGTCGTACCTGTCCCGGCGACGAAGAAGCTCTCGAATGAATGCCTTCCGTATATAGCTTAACAACCGCTGTGACACGTGTGAAACGTAGATTAATGAGCGTGGAGACGAGACGGTCCTTAGTTCTCAGACCGCGGGTCCGAGCGCACCCGGAGGTGGACAAAGATCATTTTGCCCGGGCGCGACCAGCGAAGCCGCGACTCTGGCTCTCCGTCCCTCCCGCATGTCGGGCGGATAAGCGCCCGCGGCGCTTTTTTTATTGCACGCTCGGGGGTGTGGGAAGCAAAGTCGAAGAATGTCCTGAGGGGGAAACACATCCACCGAGGCCTATCCTCCAAAAGTCGAAAGAACATCATTCGATGGATCCTAAAACTTTAACCACATAGTTCGAGAGGCGACTCCGGAGCGCCGCGGCGTACGAGAGGGCCCTTGTGGATTAGATTGGCCGCGGTCGCGCGGGGCCCCGACATGTGTGTGTACCCTCTCATTAGGGCGTGGGCCTTATCTAAAGGGTCACCGAGCGGCCACGACCCCGGGTACGCTCTCACACACAACTCTCTCTGGGCCCGGAGGTCGAATTCCAGGAGTTGCGAACCCATCAGCTCTCCAGGCCGCACAATCTTACGCCTACTTTCCTACGGACACCCTCGCTTTTTTTCCATCTCCCACTCTCTCTTGCAAATTTTTTTTTTACTTCCTTACGGAGGATACATCGTTTATAAAAAAGGCATTTTTTAAATATTTTTTTATATTAACATTTACGATTTTTTTTGGCATTATAGGGTTGAATAATATTATATTGATTCTCAACTAGTAGTAAAACTTTCCTACGGACACCCTCGCTTTTTTTCCATCTTCCACTCTCTCTTGCACATTTTTTTTTTACTTCCTTACGGACGATACTTCGTTTATAAAAAAGGTATTTTTAAAAAATATTAACATTTACGATTTTTTTTGCCTTATCGTGTTGAATAATATTATATTCATTTTCAAATAGTAGTAAAAAGGGTATATATAGACAATAACAGTTGGTCCATACAATCTCCGATACATCTCTCTATGTTGTTGTTGAGTTGCTTTTAATAACATTGGTAATTGGCCATCAACCGGAGTCCTTCAACACTCAATTTTCAATTTAATCCTACATTTTCTTTCAAGTCGTTTACTGCTCGCTCGGATCGCTGATTAATCATCGATTAATCACTTGTAATTGGACATTCGCCATTTATCATGAAATAAATAAATGAATAAATAGTGAGGTGGGAAAGAAATTAGAAAATTAGTGATCGGCAGGAAAAAGTTACAGCATGATGAGCCTCGAAAGTGTCCGAGAATAAACTTTGGATTTTTTGCCGTTTTTACCAATTTTTGCGAAAAGTTGGAATTTTAGGGAACATCTTCGTAGGGAGTTTCCGTGCTAAATGTTAAGCTGAGTAAAAAAATAAATGAATAAAACATAATCGAACCCGATTCCTACTCTATTAATTTTTTTAGTTAGTGAAGAAAAAATGATATTTGATCATAGCTTCTTAATTATTTTTCCATTTTTCACGAAGCTTCGACCGTGAGGAGGCAAAAAATGTAGAAAAATAATTTCTCACCGAGGAAACTCCGTGAAATATGAAAAAAAATCAGGAGTATCGAATAACCAATATTTAGTGTCAATCGCGGTGTTTTTTAAATCGATTCGTCGATAAATTGTATTTTTTACCGCAGTGCATCGCTTTTGTGGGAAATGTGCATCGCGAGAAAGATATTTTTTTTTGTTCCGGCGTCTCAGTGATTTACAGAAGTAAAGGGGGTTTTCGAGTATATCGCGTATAGACAAGGTGGTGGAACTGTTGGTTATAGCCGCTGGGTCCGTGGCCTGTGGTTAGGGCGTTACCCGGCCTTTTTTGTTACCGGCAATTAGGTAAGCGTCCGCGCGCATCGAAATGCGTTTCACATTGTAGACACATTTTGCTCTTTCTCTCTGTCCCAACTCCCTCGCGAGCGAGGATAGCTATTATTTAGTAGTATATAGTTTAAAGTCGACGGGTAGGAGCCGAATGTCGAAACTCGGAACCCGCGAGAGGGTTAAAGGAAGGGCTCCCTGGGTTTTCGGTGATTTTTTAAACGCCGCTAATTCGCAGTTAACTCGGGAGCGACGGCGCCTGGACCCACCGAAAAATCCTCTTAATTTCTTTTACCGAGAAATAAAATTGATGCCCCTCGTTTCGCGGAAACGGTTCGCAATCCGAGCGATCGGGAGTAATCAACAGATAAATTAAATAATTAATGGTCGGGTTACTTTCTGGGGTGAAAAGGAAAAAAAACTTAGGTCCGACGCGACGAAAATTGATCTTATCGGATGACTCTAGCTTCAACTTTTGGAGTTCCATTTTGCAAGGCATTTACGTTCAGAAAAGTAAGATTTGTTATTATTTAGTCAATAATCAAATGTAAAAAAATAAAAATTAATGCGTGACTTTTGGGAGAAGAAAAGATTAATTAACAAAGATTACCAAATCGCCACGTTGCTTTTAGGGGTGAAAAGAAATTGAGGTTTGAAGAGATGAAAATTGATCTTATTAGATGATTCCAGCCGCAATATTTGGAGTTCAATTTTGCAAGTGATTTACGTTAAGAAAATCAACATTCGTTATCATTTAGAAAATTCACGAAATAAAAAATTTAATTAGGGGTGAAAAGAAAAAGTTAAGGTTTGAAGAAATGAAAATTAATCTTATCGCATGAGTGTAGCCTCAACTTTCCGAATTCAATTTTGTAAGTACTAACGTGCGTTCAGCAAATTAACATTCATTATCGTTTGGTCAATTAACGAAGTGTAAAATTTGTTAAAAGAATTGTCGACTTTCAGGTGGAGAAAAAAAAAATTAATTGAGAGATCAAGAAAGATGCGTTACCGAGGATTGGTAAGCAAAACTTGCCGACGGCGACTGTGTCGCGAGTGTCCCGTGTCGGCTGCGCATATGGTAGCAGCGCGGTGTCACCCGGCACCTACGTGGATTCAAAGTTCCCCCTTTCGATCGCGAGCTTTTCAGTTTCTCTAATCGTGCACTTCGATTCACAGACTGAACTGTTCTATCTCCCACAATGGTATTATTTTTCCTCAATATATATAATTTTTTAAGCCTCGGTGTCATTTAGCCCATCGCTAGTATTTAAAATTTTTTTCCTAACGTTAAATTTGTCCAAAAACTTCGCATCCGCAGTCGCCTGTTTTACCCTCTTCCTGTATCGCATTTCCACGAAAATACACGAAGCTGCCAAAAAAATAAACATATATATTAAAATATATAAATTTATAAATTATATCAAATTTTACATAACGTTATTATTAATGTATAAAAATGTATCAAGAATGTTATTAATATATGAATTTCCAACAGATTTTTGATGTTCATAATTTTACCAATAACTCAACATTTTCGATCAATTATCCATTGAAATGCTAAAAACGGTCACCGCATGGATCATGACTTTCGGGACCACCGAAGAGCTGCGGCACGAACCGCTGTCGGTTCCTCGCGACGGTATTGCTCCATCCGCCAGATGCTGCCATCTGGCGATCAGCCGGGCGACCCTGAAGACCGAATAAGCCTTCGTTGAGTCCGAGATACGTATTTAAAAAAATTGGTAAAGGTTAACACGTCGGTATGTAAATATATTTTTTTTACATACAAGTTTGCTTTTTTTGTTTTACTTCATTTTTTTATTTTTTTTTTATGATAAGAAAAATAACGAGCCGTCGGACAGTTGAAATTTATTTCTTCATTGTGTCTGGCGGAGTTCGCGAGCGCGAAATATAGTATAGTACGAGCTCATTAAAGCCGAGGCAGGATCGATTAGATGAATAATTTGTGAGCCGTTGCGCGCGCAACCGATCGCGCAGCAGCGTCGATGATCGTTCCGCGATGGACGTAATAACCACACTCGTACATTACAGCCTCGTAACTCATCCGAGCCGAGACAGTGATCGTCAGTTGTGCAGCCCGTAATGGATCGTTACTTATATCCCCGAGCGGTAATAATCAATTGGACGAGTGGACGCGAAATGTAGTGCGAAGCTCGAGCAACGCTCTACGAAATTATGTAAAATATAATGCATTTTTCGACGATGATCATTTATTCGTCGCTGTGAACGCAACGAACAACAATTAACGAAAAGTTGTTTTTTCTCTTGTTTAGGAGATTGTTTACTTGTTTATTTGCGCGATTGTTCGATTAGATTTGGGCAGGCTGACCAATACACCATTGTCTACTTAACTGTAGCGTTGCATATGTAGAACAATGCATTTTTTTTATTACATATGACTTTTTTAAATTAAATATAACTTTCTGAATTAAATGGACGAGTGGAAGCGAAATGTAGTGCGAAGGTCGAGCAACGCTGTATGAAATTATATGAAATATAATGAATTTTTCGATGATGATAATTGATTCGTCATTGTGAACGCAACGAACAACAATATTTGCAAAGTTGTCTTTTTCTCCGATTTAGGCAGTCTGGTCAATACAGTATTATATATATTATATATATTAGTATTATATATATTACCTACTTAACTGCAGCTTTGCATATGTGGAACACTTTTTAAATTAAATATAACGTTTTGTAATTAAATATAATTTTTTAAATTAAATGGAGAAGTAAAATCGAAATGTAGTGCGAAGCTTGAGCATCACTACGAAATTGTATGTATTACAATCACCCAGAAGATATGCATGAGACTAATCTTCATCAAGTCATAATGGCTGTGTTGTGCATCGCACAGACTTTGATGCGGGGAAGTTTAGTTAGAGAATAAAATTCTACAAGTGAACATTTTTTTTCTTCGTAAAGCAGTGCATTCAGAGAGACTTGCCAGAGATGAAATTCGATGAGACGATATCTTTAGGGTGATGAAATATAATGAATTTTTAAACGATGATCTTTTATTCGTCGTAGTGAACGCGATGAACGGATTAAATGTTTGTAAATTGGTTTTCTTTCTTTGAATATGATTTACTTGTTTATTTGTGTAACTGTTCGATTCGATTCGTCCGGTCTGGTCAATACAGCCGCATCCCCTTAAGCGCAGGTTTGCGTGTACGGAACACTTTTTAAGTGAAACGTTACATTGACAAAACATTTGAGAAAATTCTCGTACGACGGTACGAGTTCTGTTTTGTTTGGTAGTTTCAACGACGGAACGTTTTAACGAGTTAGTCAGAACATTCGATACCTTTTCGATGCAAAAAACTCCAAAATTGTTTTTAACAGAAGGGTGCAGGAAAAAAATTGAACAAATGCTGAAAAGGAGGTATAAATCTTTCAAAGATGTCATAAAAATGTTGTGACTTTTTATCTAGCCGTTTTGAAGATACGCTTGATTAATGATTATCTCTTGCAATATTTTTAGTCACTTGATCGCGAAAGTAGCGATCCAACGATCCGGCGGTTGAATTCTCGTACGAAATTTTTTTTCTCTGTGCATCCCCAAAGGGTCTTCGGAGCCAATGAGGTCATTTTAATTTTTTATTATAATTGACGAAAAAATTATATATGAAAGCATATGAGCATTGCAATAGGCGAAATAGTGTTAATTAGAATTCAGTATAATTTATTCATTAGAATAGTTCTTAAACGTTGACGACCACACCAAGTTTAAAGCATCAGTGCTCGTCCGATGACCGAAGTCCCGCAGCTTTAGACGCGGTCACTACTTGGATGGGTGGCCATATAAGCTCCAGAATCGATGGGACATTATCGTGGAAATTTTAGTGAATTTAAGGCTATAATAACAGATGAGACATTCCTTCATTGGATAACCAGAAAAAAGTAACAAAAATCAATACTACTGTAGCAGTCAGCATCGCTACAATGATGAGCTCCAGAGTCAATCAGACTTTCACGTGAAAATGGATATTGACATTATAGGGCCTACGCATTTCCTCCAATGGATAACCAGGAAAAGGTTTAAAAAAAATCAGTGCTACCGAAGCGGTCAGCATCGCCACAATTATACGATCCAGAATCGATCAGACTTCCCTGTGGAAATCCTAGCGAATTTAAGGCTAGCTTTTTAAGGATTTAAGAAACCGCCTGTCAATACCGCGTTTCGTTGACTTCTTTTTTCCCATTACATTTAATAACTGCATACAATAATAAAATATTTTTGTATAATCCACTTTAACAATATCGTGAATAACAAACTTATCATAAAATGAAATTTGCATATTGATTTATAAATAGTATTAACAAAAAAGAGCAAGCAGTTCCCAAAATTCGAACGGCGAACAAGTGTCTTAATTTTACAAAAAAAAAAAGCAACAACAAAAAAAATACAATGTCCCGCCCTGCGTTATTAATGAGTATTGCGTTATTAATAATAATAAAAAATTATAATTATTTAAAATAAATTTCTTATCACATAACTTTTATCGCGCAGCAATCTTTTTCGGCCGATTCGAGCCCGCTGATGATAAACGACGATAAAACGCGATGTTGCGTCGTAACCGGACATCGTGTGAACCCCTTTCGGGGTCTCATGGGTGGACGGTAAGAAGAAGCTGAGAGCTGAATATACGTGCCGGTGTATATTCCCCCACCACGAAAATCCTGATGCCCCGGAGGCACGCGCACGATAGCCACGGGGGATCCTCCTACATCTCGAGCGCGGGCGAGCTTCCAGCTCCTTACACAGACTCACACAGAGCCAATATATTTTTGTAACTCTCCCGTACACCTTTCGAGATACTGCAGTGAGGATGCCCTCGCTCTCTCCGGGCGCGTTACGACGTTCCCCTGTATCCATACGTCATAATTCATTGTGAGCACTGGGGGCCTCTCTTGGTGCCTTGTATCGGGATAGCAAGGCTCCGCGAGCAGCCCGTAAGTTGGCTTGTACGAGCTGCTGGGTGTAGCGCACACGCGATGGTAGCTAGTAAAACGGAAATAACGACTTCATGCTCCGAAGTCCCCGACAAATCTTCGGTATCAATATGACAGGGGAAAACATCAAAATCGAGCTTATTGTTTTCGACAGTCGATCGAGGAAAAAAAGGTTTGAAAACCTCATTTTTCAACCGGACGCAACGCCACCTAAAGAAAAGTCACCACCGCTCCGAAAAATCTCATTTTTCGACCGGAAGTGAGGTCATCTAGGGAAAACGTCACTTCCGGTTTGAAGGTCTCATCTTTCGACCGGAAGTGAAGTCATTTAGAAAAACGTCACCTCTGGTTTGAAAACTTCATTTTTTGACCGTACGTGACATCATCTGGGGGAAACGTCACTTCCGGTTTGAAAATCTCATTTTTCTACCGGAAAATCAGACAAATAAGATTCTGGTGAGGTTTTTAAACCGGATGTGACGTTTTTCTAGTGGAAGTTCGAGGTCTCAACCTGCTTAGCAGTGAAAACGTAGCGGGTTTCGATAAAAGTCGATGATATTAACCGTTCGAGAGCCTGCTGATGAATGTCCTTCCGTGCTGCTGCTGCTCTGAGTTTTATAGTCGATCCCCGCTTGCAAAGTTATCGAGACTGCGTCGTCAATTACGTGAGAGTAGCAGTGGGGTTTCACGGTCCCATTTTCCATTTTCCATTCTGTATTCCCATATTTTCTCGAGTTTGCAAATCAGGCAGGAACTGATTCAAGTATTTGTCACCGACTGAGCGTGAGTCTTCAAAATAAATGCTGCCAGTGAAAACAGAATATCTTGGTAAAAAAAAGTAAAAAAATAAATAAATAAAACAGTTCATAATTGTATAATCATTCGCCGTTTCGGGCGCAGATATTACGAGTTGAAGGAGCTTCGAACATATATATGAATAGATACCCAGGCCTCAACCATTGCTAGCGACATGCCCCCCCCCCCCCCCTTAAGAAACGACGATTTGTGACGTATTCCCTTAAGTCCATGCCAAGGGATGTTCATGACTCCAGAACCGTGCATGAACTCAAAGAAGCATAATTAATATGAAAATGCGTCCGAAAATTTAAAAAAAATGTCATCCCAAGAGTCGTCGCTCACGCCTTCAAAATAAATGCTGCCCGTGAAAACGGAATATCAAGGTAAAAAAAAAGTAAAAAAAAAGGATAAAAATTAAAATAAAACAATTCGTAATAGTATAATCATTCGCCGTTCCGGGCGCAGATATTACGAGTTGAAGGAGCTTCGAACCTATATATGAACAGATACCCAAGCCTCAACCATTGCTAGCAACATTTTTTCCCCTCACCACCCCCACTATTAAGAAACGGCGATCTGTGACGTATTCCCTTAAGTCCACGCCAAGGATGTTCATGACTCCAGAACCGTGCATAAACTCAAAGAAGCATAATTAATACGAAAAAGCGTCCGAAAATTAAAAAAAAAAATCTATGCCAAGAGTCGTCGCTCACGCCTTGAAAATAAATGCTGCCAGTGAAAACGGAATATCAAGGTAAGAAAAAGTTTAAAAAAAAGGATAAAAATAAAAATAAAACAATTCATAATAGTATAATCATTCGCCGTTTCGGGCGCGCGCTTGCACGTACGGCGAAACTTTGGATAATGAAAGGGTTGAATGCAGCGGCGTAGCGACGATGAAGGCGAGGAGGCAAGACCGAGGAGGAATAGCGGGTGGCGGTGGAGAACGAACGAGGGACGAGTGAGAGAGAGGGCTCGCGCGCGAGCGCCCCTTCGAGACGAGTCTCTCCTTCGCTGGAACAGTTCGAATGAGCGAGAGAAAGCGCCGAGGAGATCTATCCTCCCGAGTGATGCTTCTGCTTCGGTTGCTCCTGACGCTGGCTCGCCGCCGTCCTCGTCTTCCCTCTGTTCCTCCACCTCCTCGTCGGCTCGCGATGTGGAATGAGCGAGGAGGGGTTAGTTGGGCGCGTGGGTCCACGCGCGTTCCCACGGTTCCGCGAGAGCCATATCGCTCCGCGATGTGCACCACAAAACCCTTCCCTTTTGCGCCAGGGCATCTTTCGATACCCTGCGTTCCTTCGCGCTCGCGCGCGCGCCCCGGCCAGCGTCCCCTGCCGCAGTGCAGTACCCCGCGAAGCCGGACCAACGCCCCCGCCGTCAAAGCTCTACCCCGCTCGAATCTTTCGCAATTTTTTTTTTTCGATGTATATATTC
>JAPYZD010003242.1:0-34501 GCA_030522725.1 Ichneumoninae sp. B BG-2022a
ATATAAATAATTGTGTTCGGGCTAACCGCTATGCGTACGCGATTTGGCCGAGTCGAGATGAGCATGCGTGTTATTAACGAGACAACTGAAAATGGGACCTAATTTGAGACGGTAGCGAAGCCGAACGGACCGAACGGCAACGCGCGGGGCAACGAATTTTTGTTACGCGCATGCGCGCGTGCTCACCGGCAATTCGGAGTTTCGAACTCGCGTGCAAAGCGAAAATCTTGTCTTAATATCTACCGCCCGGTTAGCATTGCCAACAGGAAGGGAAGTTTTAAAATTGCAGCCACTTACCCGCTTGTTCGGGCCGAGAGCGAGGAAAACGAAAATTAAAGTCAACACACCGGCAACGATGAATTAACGTGGCGAGCCGATCTCCTGGAAGCCCTTAACCCCACAATCGTCAGTTTTAATATCTCGAATTACCTGCCAGCGAATTACCTTCGATTCTCACGCAACGGGAGAATCGAACGATCGATCGATCAATCGATCAATCGATCAATCGATCAATCGATCAATCGATCAATCGATCAATCGATCAATCGATCAATCGATCAATCGATCAATCGATCAATCAATCGATCAATCGATCAATCGTTCAATCGATCAATCGATCAATCGATCAATCGATCAATCTGTTCGATCTGTTCGATGATAAAATTTTCACCGGTCAGCGTGAATTACCGCAGATGTTTATTAAGACGATATGACACCCCTTACTGCCCGCCCAACCCGCGCTGTTACATCTTATGTGACCTTTAATATTAAGTAATCCATTCTTATCTAACATTATTAACCCTGCGTGTGTACACGGTAAAAAAATTTCGTTTGGAAATTTGTTAACGGTATTGGAAGCTTTTTTACATAAACTGATTCTCAAATTTCAAACACATGTGCGTTGTAATTTTACAGTAATATTCGTATTTTTAATGGACTATTTTGTACATTTCAGGCAAAAAATGTGCAACTTTAATATCTCGTGTTTTATTTTACAATAAGAGTACATTAATGTTCAATTAATGTAAGTAATGTAAGCAAATTTAAATATCCAGTACATTAAATTTACAATTTATTTTCACAATGTATATTTTCAGAGACACGGTGTGTAAACCGGGTCTTTTAGGGAACAGTCGGGTTTTCAAAGTTTTCAAGGCTTTCAAAATATTTGAAAAAATGCTGGGTTACTTCTCGAAGTGTCTACTACATGGCCCAGAAGTTGCCAACATCAAAAATGTAAAACTGTCGTTAATAAAAATTTAAGAATAGTCGAAAATGCGGAAAAAACGGAGAGTTTCAAATTCTGACAGTTCCTTCGAAGACTTAGTAGTGTATACATGCAGGGTTAATTTGCTCGTATGTAGGGTCGATTTGTAGGGTAAACTAGGCTGCGATGGCCAGGCGGGTAAGATGGCTTTCGCAATAGCGTTGCCGTTTACACAGTTTTTAGTATGTGTAGATACAATGTGATTGCACACAAAATTATAAGCCAAACATTTCTCGATTTCTAGCGCTCTGAAGACATACAAAATTATAACTTTGATGGAAATTATTTGAAACAGATATCAGTGCAATTTCGCGTAAGAATTTGCCTTTCAGCGTAAATCGGTCGGAAAACATTAATCCAAATCGACCGAGGTAATCCAAATCTGTAACTCTCTGTAACTGTCTGTAACTCTCTGTTCTCATACTATGTCCACAATGTAAATATGTACGTCGCTAATAACTCCAGTGTTGATGCGACAATAAATAGGGTAAAAGTGGTTAATATGGCCCACCTTCACTACCATGTAAATCAATGATACGTGGACATATTCACCACTTTTACCCTATAATAAAAAAACGACGTCAAAACTGTCAAGGTGACATGTGAGCGTTTCAATCCCGCATGGAATAGCAAGAATTGAAAGGAAAATTGAAAAAACAATTTTTTCCATTGGCAGCCCGAAAGCAAATTTGACTTCAGTCATAGATATATTTTTGTCAGTGAAGTTCCCGCTCCGCCCAATGTAAAAAATACACAAAGTCCGAATCTCCAAAGCCTCGAACCAGATGTTCCAAATCGGCGAACAGTTAGCGAAATAAGCGGTCGATTATCAAATTTCCCCGTGCATGATAAATTCAAAAGCCTCCGGTAACTCCCACCAATTCATCGACCATTACTTTTAACAGCCAGAACGTAGTACTCTCCACGAAAGGAACACGCTCAGCCTGTGGTATGAGCGCATAAACGTCGCATAACTCACCACCTGCTTCTTCTAACTACCCGCCAAGTGAAACAGCTTAAGAGAGTATATACGCAGTTAAGAAGTACGAGCTTATTAAAGCCCTCGTGTGTGCCTCCGCGTTCGCCCAGCGAGAACTCACTCCCGAGTACGTCGGGTACGTAGCGAAATTTTATCGCGATTACCCCGCCGTAATTACTCATTAGATACGGCAGGTAGCGAGGCTCCCGGCAACGAGACCGGCGAATTATAATGGTTCGCCGTCCGGTTGCTCTTTCCGCAAAGTAGAAAATTACCCGTTCAATTTTATTTTATTTTCATGATCATTTTTTCTCCCTCCCGAAGAAAGGTGGAACTGGCAGCCCCGCATCCCTCATCGCCCCCGAGATAAAATCCGACAAACGATGTTGTCATTTCCGGCGTCGCGGCGATCGGCGCTGCCCGTCATCTCGTCCCCGGCCGATCGTCCTCGGGAATACGCGTGGAAAAGCGTGTGCCTCGAGTATCCTTCGAGTCGGAGATCGGGCAATTTAATTGTCCAAAGTAAAATGGAGCACCTGCCTCGTCGACTCTAACAAGCCGGCAATAACGAGGCCCCGCGCCGATCCTCCTACTTCTTCTTCCTCCTCTTCCTCCGCCTCGTCCTCGCCCGGCTCTCCTCTAGTCCTCCGCGCGCTCTCGCATCGCCGCCGCCCCGTGTACCTGATTATATGTTAGATTTATAAACGAGGGGCTATCCGAGGAACAGACAGGTGCTTCCGTTCCTCGGCAACGGTTAAGCGCGATCTCCTCCTCTCCGTCCCGCCGCATCTCGCGCTCGTTCTCCTCCTGCTGGCCTCTCGTTTTCGAGGATGCGAGGCGCTTCTCCGCTGCCGCCTCCGCCGCTCAATCCGTTTCCCCGATCTCTGACGTTTCGGGGATGACTCCATATAACTCGCGCAGATTCTCTTTGATCGCGCGACGGTCGCCCGACCGAGGACCGATTCCCCGACAAATTATTCAGCGCGCATGGATGACTGATATCTGGCCCGGTACTGGCCGGGGCTACGGCGTAATAACGTTCCCAGCGGGAGACCCGGGAATCCTTCGGGGATCGTGCGATATCCGATGTCCATGGGCGATCGGCGATTGAGAAGATTAGGCGCGAAGGCCGCGACACTCTTCGACATCCCGCGAGGATTTCGAGAGCGAGACCGCAGGCCGGCTGAGCCTGGTGTGCTTCAATGGGAACTCGCGGTGCTTCGATTTTAAACATGGTTTGTCGATAACTGATTTTTTATTTTTTTTTTAGAAATTAAATAGTTAGGGTAAAAGTGGGAAATATGGCCCGGTCCATATATCATACCATATTAACCCTAATGAATTCTTTAAAAAATCTGTTGGTTCGATGTTACGCTGTTACCATTTTTTTGAACAGTGAACACCGGACTCAAAGTGACTCCGGTATAAGTTAAACGGACCACTTTTCGCCGCTGTCCCAGTTTCCGCCATTAATCGCGATTTAAACTGATAATAAATGCAGTGTACGTTAAATACAGACGAAATTGACGGCATGTTGAAGAGCGGTTTATTCGTGAATGGCGCGATACGTATGTTTTTTTGTAAAATGTTCCCTTTACCAATTGAAGATGGCGGAAACCGGGCCGCCGGACTGTTGAATGACACATTACGAATCCACCGTTTAGATATTCGATAGTATTTTCCGGTTAAAAATCACAGGTGTTTGTTAATGAAGGAATTTCTTCGATGGATAAATAAAAGGCTGTATTTTTCAAGCGAGAAATACTATCGAATATGTAGATAGTGAATTCATAGAGCATCTTTAAAGGAAGAGAAGGAGTCGTAATTCATAAGAAACGAGCAAAAATTACGAATTATTCTTTGAGAAAACTGAACGAATCACTGACAGTACTGAAAGTACTGAATATATCTTTTAACCAGTTAATATTCTTGCAAATCCACTGCAATTAATGTTTTTCTAGGATAAGGACATGTGCTGTAATACAAAAAATAAAAATTGGTACACCAAGTACTGAACATACCTTATCTATTGCAAAAAAACAAAATGTTTATCATAACAATCATTAAAAAAATCGGGAATATACTAAATGACCCAAGCCTAGTTGTGGTAAAGAGATTTATACAGTCCTGTATATATTCAGTACAGTAATCATGTAGAAAAGTGAAAAAATCAATTAAAAAGAAAACCATTTTCAATTAGAAAAAAACAATTAGATACAATTAGAAAAAAAAATACTTGGTGCGTCCTTTCTTTTGCTGCAATGAACTCCGCTTGTTTGTATTCCACGGAATCAACACGACTTCAAAAATGTGGCACTCATTTGACTAGTACGAAGCGCTCCAACCTCCTTAATCTATCGGTCCATCCTTGAAGACTTTGCATACTTACATTTGTCACAAAAAAGATCTCACAATTTTTTTTTATTTTCATTTACTTCGATTTTTTCAAAGAAATAAAATAGCGCATGCGCTCTTCAAGTTTCGTTGCGGATTTGCTCACCGGAAGGGTTAATCTACATTGGCCTCGGTCTTCGTTTTGTTCCGGAGTCTATGACCGCGACCGGCAAATACATCTTCGGGAGAATGCGGACGAAACTGTCAAAAAAAAAAGTAAAAAAAATACTTGCAACAGGGTCTCTCGTGTTTGTTTATACGACTTGTCTCGGAGAGCGCGAGAGAGAGTAGCACATGCACCCTGTGGCGAGCACGTGCGCCTTCCGTCAGTATCTTCACTCCGCTGCCGTCACGGTTACTCCAAAGAGAGTCCCGAGACCGAGCGCGAAGTAGATACATGGTTTACACGACTGACGGACGCGGGGAGATCTACTTATCTGTCAGCCCGTTGAAACGATCGAGGGCCGCGAGGATGTTTACGAATGCCGTCGGCACTCCGGGAGCGAGGCACCGATTCGAACGACTATAATACATTATTCATAAAAAAAAAGAAAAAACAAAATAAAAAAAATACTTTTGTTCCACAATGTAATAATACATTTCACTAATGACCGAGGCTCTCGTATAATGCTCGATGATTTCTCTAGAAAAATGTGGGAGAAAGTTCAAAAAAATGAAATAAAACACTAAAATAGGGTTGAAGAATTATTATATCGTAGGAACGTTGACCAGCTGACGCGGTGTTCATCGGTAAATGGCGGATAAAAATGGGGTGGAAAAGTAGAACTGGCAGGAGGTGAAATAAGAATAAAGCACGTTAACGATTCTTTCTTCGTAAAAATAGAAATAATCATAAATTATAATAATTGTAATAATACCAAAATTGTCTGGCAGACGTCGAATGGGGGCGCGGAACAACGCAGAGAACAACAATGTCTACACGTAAATAGTGGATAAAAAATAGGGTCGAAAGCAAATTAATGATTATTTCTTCATAAAAAAAATAAAAATAAAATAAATAATAATAATGATAATAATAATAATACCAACATTATCTGGCAGATGTCGAGCGGTGACGGAGAACAACAACGTCTACGAGTAAATAGTTGGTAAAAAAATAGAGTGGGAAGTGAAACAAGAGTAAAGCAAATTAATGATTCTTTCTTCATAAAGAAATAAAAATAAAATAAATAATAATAATAATAACACCAGCAGCGTCGGACAGACGTCGAACGGTCGCGGATAACATTGAAAAAAAGTTAATGCAAAGTTAATGCATCCCGTGCGACACTGGAGACAAAATTGCTGCAATAAGTCGAGCATGGCCTTATCTCGCGATTGCGACTGCGGAGAGAAAAGTCTTACCGAGTCAGAGGCGTTCAGCTATCAAAGTAGAGGGATTCCGAAGATTACTGTTGACATTCGCCTTTTCCAGCGCGCGGTACGACCGTGGACCAAAGGAAAAAGAAGACGATGAGGATTTAGCTCGCTGGCTCGGGGCAAAGGAGACCGGAAAACGGGGGGGAAGAAGACAACAAGAGAGAACAGATTAGGGGCCAGAGGCGAATCTTATAATGAAAAACTCCTTTCGAGCGCGGGTTAACGAAAACGGAAGAAGAACCGCGGGATAAGATAAATCCTAGTTTAAAAATATTAATATAACAAGCGATTTAAATTTCGCGCCAATTCGAATGGTTACTTCGCCATGTTAACCGCGCCGGTGTGCGAAGAATCAAATTCACAATTTAAAAATAATCGAACGCAAAAAAAGGTAAAAAGAAATTAATACAACGTAATTAACATTAAGGGGGGGAGAGACGAAATTCCGTGCCACAGGCAAATCTTGTAATGAAAAACTTCTGTCGAACGAGGGTTAACGAAAAACGGAAGAAGAACCGGGTACAATAAATCCCACTTAAAAAATATTAAAATAACAATGAGTTTAAATTTCGCGCCAATTCGCATGATTACTTTGCTACCCAAGTAGCAAAAAGATATCTGGTACGAAAAAGTCATCCGAATGGGTTACATAAGTCCGTCCGAATGGTAACTATAAGCTATCCTATGTCCAAAAGTGAACTTTTAGACATAGGATAGCTTATAGTTACCATTTGGGCGGACTTACGTATCCCATTCGGATGACTTTTTCGTACCAGATGTCTTTTTGTTACTTGGGTGTGTTAACCGTGCCTGTGAGCGAAGAATCAAATTCACCATTTTAAAATAATCGAACGCAAAAAAATGAATACAACATAAACAACATTAAGGGGGGGGGGAGACCAGATTAAGTGCCAGAGGTGAATCTTATAAAGAGAAACTTCCTTCGAGTGACGGCTAACGAAATGGTAAGAATAACCACGGGGTAAGATAAACCCTACTTCAAAAATATTACTATAACAAGCGGTTTAAATTTCGTGCCAATTCGCATGATTACTGATTACTGATTCGCATGATTCGCAATGTCAACCGTGCCTGTGAGCTAAGAATCGAATTCTCAATTTTCGAATAACCCACAAAAAAATAAATAAAATAAATAAATGAATAAAAAAATGCGAGCATAAAGAAGAACGATACGTGACATAACGATCTTGGCAAGGACCTCCGCAGAACTTCGCTGCGTCAAGCTCGGCTGTGAGGTAGCTTTCCAAAAGTTTCGAGACCGCCGGTTCGTTATAGGTTTCACGGAAACTCCGGATTGCACGGAGCACGAATGTTGGTTGTTCGCAGTTTGAGGAAATGAAAGAAATATCGAGGCATGTATAGCCCACGTATAGGTGAGGAAACCAACGAGGGAGTCCCGAGGTTTGGTCGTCGAGTGGCCCGGCCTTCCTCTCTCGAGTTTGGTTCGATGTGATCGCGGCAGGTAGATCGTTTAACGAGCGCGGGAGGAAGTCCAACGATATACTCGATTCTCGGAGAGGGGGGAGGGAGGAAGGTTTTCTGCCTAATTGTACGTTCCACGTCCGGAGAACCAGCGAGAAAGGTTCAAGGCATGTGAAATGTCGCGGTCGACAATAAAAATAGAAATGCTATTTTTTTAAAGGGTGCTGAAAGTTTGGCGATGAAAGGAAACACGACCGCCCTGTAGGATTGATAGACGTATTCGTAGAATTGATAAGTGTATTGATACACGTATTCCCGCTAGACAAATAAAGTCTCAGCGCCCTAGAAAAAAATTACATTACAGTTTTAATTACCGCCTTGGTGCATTGAGAAAAAATAACATAGTAAAAGCAAAAATACTGACTTTATACCATAAAAAATAGTTTCCAGGGGGAACGTTTACATTTTGTAGTTATGACAGTGACAAAAAATCATGGTTGCAATAATAATTATAATTTAACCAATTGAATATATACTATCAAAACAATATTTTAGATTTTAATCCCAAAAATGCGATTTCAGATTAAAGCAAACTGTTTTCAGTGCATAAAATCGAAAATAGAAATGTCCCACGGCACTTACGCACAAAAAGGCCAGCAGATTCATGTTCAGAGGGAAAAAATACGGTGAAATATGTGGTAATTCATTTTTAAAAAGACAAAAACATTTACTAAACTAAATATACATTTTTAAACATACTCAAATTTTCGGAGAAATAACAAATTCAAGGCCATTAGGTGAGATTGAAGGACAATTCCAGGACTTTTTCGAGGTCAGGCAAAATTGAAGAACAATTCCAGGACCCCAAATTAAAAAAAACTCGAAATTTAACAAACAAAAAACTGTGGACAATAAGTTGCTGTAAAAAGTACAAACGTTTTTTTACTGTGTGCAGTTATAGGGAGGCCTTCTTCACATCACCTTAAGGGAGTTGGAGAGAGTGGTGTTCATTCCGCGTAAATTCGAGAAATTCGGGCAAGAATTGCAAACACTTCCCAATGTTATAAAAATCTGAAAAAATTCATACGAAATTTTTAAGATTTTTATCTTTATTTTGACTTTTGCACATTTTTCCATGTAAAAAACAAGAAAAATCAAAATAAAGATAAAAATCTGAAAAAATTCATACGTCATACGTATTCTGAAAAATGAACGAATCATTTTTATAAAAAACAAAGTTGAGTTACCACATATTTTGATGAACAATTTTTTTTCAACATTTTGTTAAACATTTTGAAATTATTATTATGCAAAATGAATCTTTTCAGTGCCTATAATAAGTATGAATTTTTTCAGATTTTTATAACATTGAGAAGTGTTTTCAATTCTTGCCCGAATTTCTCGAATTTAGGCAAAATGAGCGGCACTCGTTCCAACGTCCTTAAGAAAAGCGATTCCGCCGGCTCCTCGGCTCGACGGAGGGCAGATGGAGGACGTCGAGAGCTCGTGCGCTCGCCGGACGTCCCTCCGAAAGCCGCGCGGTCCCGAGGGCACGGGGGGGACCGGAGGCGGGGAAGCCGCGAAGGAGCCTCGTTGGAAACGAAGGGGAAGCCGAGTAACCGAACGAACCGCGGAGCGGAGTTTGCAACGAGGTACTCACTCTCGCTAACTCCTCTCCCGGTTTCTCTCTGTGCAAACATCGGGCCGCGGTGAGGAGGGAGGAGCGTGGCGAGGAATAAATAAGAAGGAAGAAGAGGTAAAGGGGGGCCGAGAAGGGGGCAGCCGGAGGGGGAGGAGGAGAGTGCGTGAGAATGCTATCAGCAAGCTCTGGAGGAGAACTCTCCTCTCTCCACCGGGGACCACACGGCGAGACCACCGTGCGTGCACCGAACGGGGCCCAGGCTACTCTTCCTCGCCGATATATATCCACGATCAAACATCGGCGTGAGTAACTACGTAATCACTGCACTCCTTTCCCCCGATCCCTCGAGTCCAGGCACGATCCCTCTCTCCGCACTCTTCGCGCGAGTTACGTACACACGCTGGTACGTGCGTTGCCTTACATCGGCAGAGAGCGTTCTCCCGGTAAATTTTTATTTATTTATTTTTTTTTTATTTGGTTATTTATTTAAGGGGTAGAACCCTTTCAGAGGTCGATGTATACATGTGGGCCAAAACTGTTGCAATGGCAGTTGGAGAAGTCCTATACTCATCTTATAATAACATTACATTTCATGCGAGGATTCTTAATAAATGAAGGTTGTAAGGGTTGTAAGGGTGTAGGAGTGTAAGAGATTCATCATGATAATTGTACTGTAATTGTGGTGTTTTATTATTTTTATTTTTATTTATTTTTTAATTAATTCAATAATTTACTTATTTGTTTATTTATTTAAGGGGTGGAATCCTTTTACAGGTCGATATATACATATGGGCCAAAATAATTATAATGGCACTTGGACGAGTCGTATACTCATTTTATAATAATATTATATTGCATGAGAGGGTACTTAGTAAATAAAGGGAATAATTTAGAGATATAAGATATAAAAAATTTACTTAAGACTGTAGAGAGAAATGTCGAAAAATGGCAGTGTTCCCGCATGCTCATTCTCGGGTCTAGTGAGACGTGGATGCCAACTGTAGGATGCATAATTTAGACAATAGAAAGGAAGTATGAAAGTCTTCGCGGTACGAATTATCCAGTCTTCGCCTCTTAATTGCACAGTTGAGCACAGTATCGAAGAATCAAAATAGCGATTTATTACATTACATAGAAACGTAAGGTCGGCGAGTTTTCTAAGGGCATCGAACAAGTGTAAACCTAAGAGGTTCATGATGATAATTAGATTATAATTGTGGGTTTAATTATTTTTAATATTATTACTTTTATTTTTATTTTTTGATGTGTTTTTATTTTTTAAATTACGTATTTTAAAAAATTTATTTTAGCGGCCGAGATTCATCGACGAGGGCATAAACAGTCAGGGGGAAGAGAGGGGGCTTGGCTTCGTGCCGGAGACGAGAGCGGATCATCTCGCGTGAGCCCGGGCGCCCTCCCTCGTTAATCGAGAAACCAGCGAGGTCTCGTAATCGAGCACGAATCCCATAGCCTTTTTTTAACCCCGCTCAACCGTCCGCAAACTCTTTCCGAGTCTGCCTCCTATCGTCCTCCCCGTTCTTGTTCGACCTCACCGATCGACTTATCTCTCTGAGTGGCACTTTGTTCGGGTCCAGGGACGCCCGGAGAACGAGGAGTTAAATAACAAGTACAGGGAAACGCCACCCCCTGTTACGTTCCGGGCCTCGTTTTTTTCTCTCAGCCGCCTCTCAGTTCAACCATCCGATATTTTATTTTTTTCAACTTTATTGGTCCAAAATGGTTTCGAACATTTTTGTTCCAAAACCTTTTTGAATGTTTTTGTTCGAAAACATTTTTAGAATATTTTTGTCCATAAGCATTTTTTTAAGGTTTTGTTCGAAAACATTTTTTAAAGGTTTTTGTTCGAAAACATTTTTTTAAGGTTTTTGTTCGAAAACATTTTTTTAAGGTTTTGTTCGAAAACATTTTTTTTAAGGTTTTGTTCGAAAACATTTTTTTAAGGTTTTTGTTTGAAAACATTTTTTTAAGGTTTTTGTTCGAAAACATTTTTTGAAGGTGTTTGTTCGAAAACATTGTTTGAAGATTTTTTCAAAAAAAATGATTGCCATTTTTTTAGGAATTTTTGTGATTAAACATTTTTGTTTGAAAAATGTTTTATTCATTTCTTTCTGTTAATTTGCAATCTTGTTGTGTTTTGGAACAGCTTCCGGTTCCGTTCTCGTCCAACAGCCACACGAATTAAACGGTGTGCGATGAGCCCGATCGGCGCGAAACACCGAGACGGGCGTGCCCCTTATGCAAATGTTGGGTGCAACTGATCGGGGCCGTAAAGCTCAAGCTATATCGGTAATAACATAAATAACCGAGCGAGAATAATACACGCGGCTCGCCCCCATCGCCCTGAAACGTTTATTCCGAATTATCATAAGCAAACTCGCAGCCCGAAAATGTTTGTGCGTCGACATTTCCGTAACGAGCGAGATCCATTAGATATATAAAAAAAAAACTCATCGAGCCCTCGTCGACGCAGATTCGACGAGCTGTTTTGTTTTCATTTGGTATGATTATATTTAGACGCGCGCTCACTGTCGCTCCAGCCGCGAAAGGATGTACCGCAAGGTCGGCCCCTGTGCAGCCAGGCGCAACGGCAACCGTTGTTTTCGTTTCGCGTTAAAAACGATCTTTGATTATTCGTTCGATCCAGTGCTCGAAACAGTGAACCGAGAAAAAATACAAACCGGAATATATCCGACACCGTCGACGGAGACAATGTTTATGGAGTTTTCACTTGTCGACTGTAACTCACTATGCGGCGCATGCGCAAAGCATTTTCTTCGGTTCCGTGGATCCAACAATATTTTCACAAAAAGACGATTCGTTACCGTCGATAAATAGATGTAATTTATACGTGTACGAGAATACATCGGATATTATGGAGTGCGAAAAAGTCAATTCGCTCGATTTGGGACTCGAAACAGTGAACCGATAGAAGTCCAAACCGAAATGTATCTGACGCCGTTGCAGGAGTCAATGTTTATCGAGTTTCCACTGAACGACTGTAGATCACTTTGGCGCATGCGCAGAGCATTTTTTTCGGCTCCGTGGATCCAACAATATTTTCGCAAAGAGACGATTCGTTATCGTCGAGAAATAGACGTAATTTATGCAGATACGAGAATCCGCTCAGCGCAAGTGCTACGCGACGAGTGCGAGGAAATCAATTCGCTCGATCCGGGTCTCGAAACAGTAAACCGAAATGTATCTGACGCCGTTGCAGGAGACAATGTTTATCGAGTTTCCACTGAACGACTGTAGGTCACTTTGGCGCATGCGCAGAGCATTTTTTTCGGCTCCGTGGATCAAACAATATTTTCGCAAAGAGACGATGCCTTATCGTCGATAAGTACGGGTACGAGAATCTGTCGGATATTAGAGAAACCGAGAGGCCGCTCGGCGCAAGTGCTGCGCGACGAATGCGAAGAAGTTGATTTAAGGTTAAACCGTCCCGTGAACGTCGCGGCGTTCGAGCGAGTTACGCCACTGGGCGACTCGACGAGCGGCTCGGGAGCGAGGGAGGGCGCGCGTGTGCCAATACGTTGGCGTTAAACCGAGCGAGCCGGCCGATACATAATCGCTTTCCACGAGTGAACCGGCGTTGCGGGCCAGAGCCCGTCGCTCTCTGACATTTACGAGGAGAACGATAACACTGAAGATGTCCGAGGAGATAATGATCTTGGCGACGCGAAAAACGTTGTCGCTCTTTCTTGGCAACAACGCTAGCCTCCGCTCCTCTCTCGCTCCACCGTAACCCTTCTTTATTTCGCCTCGGCGCACGGGCTTCGCGGCGAATGCCCTTACTCTCTCTCGCGCTACGATAAATCGTCTACCTACTAATGGGCACTTTGCCTTATTTATACGAAACTTCATTCGTCTGCACCGAGACCTCTCGCCGTTGCCCATAAACGCGGCCCACCGGGCGTATCCCAGTTTCGTCGCGTCGATTATACAGCTTACGGGATTTTCTTTTTTGCCCATTGTCGCACTGTTAAGAGTACTTTTGTCGTTACGTAGTCAGGAGTAAAATCGCCGTTCGGGCGTGGAGGGTGTCGATTTTAATAGCGGTCATTCGTTTACCGAATGATATCGGATATTTTTTTACTTTTTGCTTAAGGTAGTACTAGCACAATGACTGACGCCGCCTAAGTTCGAGAGAAAAAAGACAAAGATCATAAACACTTCTCGATGAGAAAAAAATCTGAAAACATTCTAGCATATAAAAGGTGCTGAAAAGAATGTTTGTGCATAACAATAATTTCAGAATGTTCATAACAAATTACTGAAAAAAAATGACAACCAAATTTTTTTTTATGACAAAAATGATTTGTTAATTTTTCTGAATACGTATGAATTTTTTCAGAATTTTTTCTAATACTTGAAAATGACGATTGTAAACAAATTTTAACATAAAGGAATAACATTTTGAGATCATTATTATGAACGAACAATCTTATCAGCATCCTCCATATGCTTGATTTTTTTCAGATTTTTATCCGATCGAGAAGTGTTTGTAATTATCTTTTATTCCTCTCAAATTTAGGCGGCGTCAGTCATTGCGCTAGTACTACCTTAAGGTGTAGAGCGGAGCAAATTTGGGAGACGAATTTAGAATAAAAGTTCGATTTTGGGGGTAATTAGTCTTTCACCGTCCAATTACTGGACTGACCAGTGAAATGAGAAACAAAGATGGCGCGCTACTCAGTTGTCTGACGTTTTGGAGATAGCAGGAAGAGATCTGGTATGAAAATGTGATCTTAGGGTCGAATTTTAAGACGTTGGTTTGGAGTTAAGGTCGCTCTTGATATTGAACTTAAGATCGCTGTTTGACCCGTAGTTCATTGCATGCTTAAGATAGGTATTAAGTACTCTGTGCAGTAGTCGGGCCTAACTTTGATATTAAGATTGATCTCAGGTCCAAACTAATGTCTTAAAATTCTATTCTAAATGGGTTACATATGTCGTCCGGATGGTAACTATAAGCTATCCCACGTCCAAAAGTTAACTTTTTGGATGGGTGGCAACTTTCGTATACCGTCCAAACGGACATATGGAACCCATTGAGATGACGTTTTGATAACTTACTTTTTTGGGCTACCTGGACATTTCTCCGACCCGAACGATATTTTATATGCCTTTCAATTCCTTCGAAGCTCCCTTGAAATTTTCCACAGAGTACATCGCAACGCTGCATGGAACTGAAGAGTTATATTCATCATCACATCACTACACTACACTACATTACACTACACTACACTACACTACACTACACTACACTATACTACACTGTTAATTAATCCGAAAATCAAACTAATTGATTTAATAGACACAAAAGATTATTTAAAAACACATCGAAAAAGAAATACTTATAGTAAATGGAAATATAATAACTTTAGACACTAAGCGGTGTCTATTTTTGTTATACTATAGAAATACTGTTTTTTACTGTCGAGAATTGTACACTTTAAGTTAATCGAATGATTTTTGTGCGTCTTTTTTGTCGGCCATTTTGTTACGGTTCGGCGTCGTACGACGGATGCGAACCTTTTGTTGTGAAACTGACTGCGCGCCGACGATTATTCTCACCAGTCAAAGTTTTATCTGCAGATCTCTCTTTGCACGAGAGAAAATGAATATTCACTGCTATATTTAGTCAATCGGTACGCGTGGTGTTTAATCCCGGATAATCGTGACGCGAATATTACACCGATATTGTAACGGTCGGATCGCTCCGTCGTTGCGTACTAACCGTTGATACGTCGATCACGTGACACGAGTTATATGGACCGGTGGACGATCGATGCGCCACAGGGCGTCAAGATTCGCGACTTCATTCCCAATAGGTACGTCAGTCTCGCGTGTGCATTAGTTGGGTTGAACATTGTTTCTCGCGCTGGAGTACGAAAAAATGAAAGATGTGGCGTTGTAGGCGCGTCCAGTAACTGTGGAATTAGCGTCCTCCACGGACTGCTAGCTGTGCCAGCTAAGTGTTTACGCGATGTTGTGGATCCCTGAGTCAAGTTTTCGTCACGCCTTCGACAAGAATTTGTGGAACGAACCAATTCGTTTCAACAATGCATAAATGATCAATTCGCTCGTGCAGGCTTCTTCACTGTCGATGAGCTTGTTGTTTCCGAACATCTTCAACTGTGCGCTCGACAACCAGTACCACAGGCAGAAAGAAGAATTTTAATCCCGGTACAACATCGTAATAGCAAAAAAACTATAACCGCATAGCCTATAATTTTTTTTTCGTACGGAAATCAGCAAAAATTAAACCGCCTATCTTTCTACTAGTAAATTATCCGATTCTTGGACGTTATTTTCCACGCGAACCGTCGCGACAGTCTTCGCGATAGAATCATCTGCCATTAAGACCGGTTAATAGAAAACACAAAAACAAAAGTTCTCGGTCCGTGGCATTGCTCCCGTGTGTCAAGTTGTTCGGTCTACAGTGAATTATCGGGAAAACCAGTTTGCAGCGGGTAACCAGGGTATCACGACAGGACGATCGTCGAATGGAGAACTTCGGTAAGTGGTAAGTTCTGTCCGCACGTTCATTTGTATTATCGTGGTCTTCGCGAAGTCTCGAATCCGAAGCATCGGCCATTTTAGATTCAATGTTCCGTGAGGTAATCGTAGCTCAGTCGATGCGGCTGTCCGCTCTTACCGACGAGCGCTTTCGTACAATATGCATATCAGACGTCCGAGGCAGACTCGTGCGACGAATTAATCGACGTCTCGAAAGTTAGGGGAACGTGCACAGAGCTATCGCGCGGTGGGAAATGGGCCAGAGGCATCCGAAACGCTTTTGCCGCGGACGTAGGCGAACGGCATCGAGTCCTATATAGATCGAATAATTGGCAGTCTATTGCGGCTCTCGCGCAGAAGCGCAACGCCGTGCCGTACCGGCAGCCACGGCGGATCTGTTTTATGCTTCTCGCGCTAAGATAATGCATCCATCCAGTCGAGTAATAGCGTCGTCACGAAGTGCTACACGCCATCCAGCAGCGTCGAGGCGTGTTACGGTGGAAATAAGCCGCGCCGGGAAGACCGAGAGAACTCTCCGCTATGAAACGAACCAAAGCCACGAGAGACGACGCCAAGTCCGGGTTACGCGCGCCGGCCCGACAGCTCGGAGAGGATCTTTCCTCGCGGGCTCACTCAGTCACTCTAGCGCAACATCTATCCAGTCGCCCCCCCCCCCCCCGCCCCCACCCGCCGTCCGACTTCCTTCGCCCCTTCGGGCTATTCATTACCTCGTCACGAGACCGAGGTCGGGCCCGACAATCACAGCTGTTATATCCTTTTCAACTTACCTAATAACTCGACATCAACGTAATTCATAGCGAATTCTACACGCCTATTATTTTAGGCACGACTCTATACGTTCTTGGCCTTGCACGGGCTAACTATTTTTCTTAGGCGGTTATAAAATTATGTGGAAAATTTATTTATTTTTTTCATTTTTGACGAAGGCCAATGGAATTATTTGTGCCTGGTTTCGAGTTGCGACGACGTCAGCGTAATTCCTCGTGAATTCTGCACGCTGATTTTTTTAGGCACGACTCGATTCGTACTGGAGCTTGCGTGGGCTCTAAATATTTTTCCTACTCGTGTAAAAAATAATATGAAAAATAAACAAAATTGTTTCTTTTTCGTTTTCAAAGAACACAAATATCATTACTTGTACCTGTTTCCCTGGTTCGTCGAGATCAACGTAATTCCTCGTGAATTCTGCGCGCCAATATTTTAGGCACGACTCGATTCGTAGTAATTTAATAAATAAAAAATGAAATTAAAAATTAAAAAAAAAGTTGACAAACAAAAATTCTCTTTCAACGAACGCAAATAGAATATTCGCCGCTGTTTCCGTGGACCCTCGACATCGACGTAATACCTCGTAAATTCTACGCGCCAATAATTTTCGGCACGTCCTGATTCTGGGCTTTGCAGGTCCAAAAAAGGATATTTTTTTCTTGTTTTTTTTTCGTTCTCAAGGAACGCAAATAGAATTATTTGTACCCCTTCCCGAGGTCTGTGAAGCTCGTAGCTAATTCTTCGGCCCCGGAGGGAGCGCGCACACGTTCTCAGCTCTGCGGACCGTACTAATTCAAAATATTGTTACAAGGCCTCCCTCCCCCGGCCGCGTCTCGGCCCGCGGAGGGTTATTACCCTTACCTTGCCCACAGTCTGAACTTCCCAGCGGCTACCGGTATGGAAATTAGTGGCAACGCCCACATAGCCCAAAACCCATAGAGTAAGATTTCGTAAGTCCTGGCGCGCGCGCGCTGCCCGCCGTCTCGACCCATGCCAATGGGAGCGGGGAATAAACTTTCGGTGTATTAACGATCCTCGTAATGTTCCTCCGGAGATTATTTAGTGCGCGGAGGGGAACGGCAGTCTACCTGCTATCTTACACTCCGAGGGTTATTCGATTCCTCGTAGACGACTATAATACATCGCCTCGTTAATTAAACTGGCTGACTCTACAGACTCCCCCCCCCCTCCCCCCTCCCCTCCCCTCCCCGCCCTGTCATCCACCGGTCGTAGGCATAAACACACAATTATGTAATATTTGACTCGGTTTATACACATTGTTAGCGCGTTAACGGGTTTGTTTGACGAGAACCCGAAGTAAGTGTTTTACCGGCCTCTCGCGATGGGTTACGCTTCGGGCAACACCCAGAAAAATATTTAACGGGCGCCCCTCAAATAAATGTTCATCTGGTTTATAGAAATATCTATTTGATTTACATTAATATTTATTGGATCATAATAATAATTTATTGATATCAATATTGGATCAAAATAATAATTTATTAATATCAATATTGGATCCAAATAATAATTTATTAATATCAATAATCTTTTATTAAAATCACATAAATTATTTATCTGGGTGGAAATGTTTTACCCCTTTGAGTTTGGGGACTTTGGCAATCGCAAACGACCGTTCCTTCTTTTAAGCACAAAAAACGATAAGGGAGTTTGCAATAAATTTTCTTCTCCGTTACCAAAAAAAAACAACACTTCAAGCTACGTCTGTGAATTTTTACAGTCTTTCTTTAGAACATCAATTTGTTACTCGAATCGTTCGAGGGTTCCCTCTTGTCAAATTCTACGCAGTAAAAAATATTTGTACATGTAACAAACTTTTTTGTCCACAAACGTCCGAAATTGTGTTGTTGTTAATTTTACATTGTGAACGTTTGTGGACAAGAAACGTTCCTACTTGATTTACTGCATATACGGTAAAATAAAGTTTGTACTCTTTACAATAACACATTGTCCACAAACGTCCACAATTTTTTATTTGTTCATTTTCCGACCGCGCCAGTTTTACAAACAAAAGTACACAAGAAACAAAAGGGCAGGTTTGCAATATTCAAACCTGAACAAACGAGCTTGTTACTCATTTAAAAAAAAATATTTTTACCAAACTTTGCATACCAATTTTACGAAATAATTTTTTACTCTGTAGGTCCGCGTTGAACAAGGTCCGCGTATGTGAAGGGATAATGGGTTTGTTTGACGAGAACCCGAAGTGGGTGTTTTACCGATCTCTCACGATGGCTTACGCTTTGGGCTGTATGTTTTCAGGCTGTTACACCTCCCCCCCCTCTCTTTCCCTTCCGGGCCGCCCTTCGCGTCGCCGACTAACTCGAGTTATTTACCGGTAGACTCAATTATTTCAGGGGAATCGGACGTGCGGTATGTAGAATGTCGGGGAGACACCCGCCGATAGGCATCTCCGACCGGGAATGGGGGGAGGGGAGGGGGAGGATGGAGCGCGCGAAACATTGCGCGAGATTCACGAGCATCCGCGGATCCTCGCTCGGGTCTTTCAGCGTCGCGCCGCGGGACTTTGGGAGTTCGTAAATACCTCTTTAGCGAGGGAACACACGCGCGAAGAGCTCCCCGTGGGGCGAGAGGGAACGAGAGGAATCCAGCGGCACGGAAATATTCACCCCCTCCCCCCACCTCCGCTCACAAGGAAAAAACGTAAATGCCTAAATATATTTTTCAGATTATTTATTTATTTATTTATTTATTTGTTTGTTTGTTTGTACATTGAAATGAAAAGGTGCCAAGGAAAATTACTAGTGCACAGTAAAAAAAAGTTTCCCAAGATCGGAATGCCAATTAATTAAAAACTAAAAACAGTGGACGTTTGTGGACAATAGGTTGTAAAGAGTACAAACTTTTTTACCGTGTAGATGGAAAACCCCATCAATCGATTTGACGTAGCGAGAATGATCCGGGTATATAATTATATATACGTAATATAATTTTTATGAAAATTGTCATATGATTAATATTTCGCGAAAAAATATATTCGAAATATAAAAAAAATATTATTATTGATACATAAAAAAATAATAAATTTCGCGCCCGACAATATACATATTTTTATATTTGCGCGCGAGCAGTTTATTATTGTTTATCTATTAATAATAATAATTAAAAAATATATATTTCAAATATATTTTTAACATATCAATATTTCTGTCCATGCGTTCCGGCAGTTTCGAGGCTGAGTTTATACACGTTCCGGCTGCCGTGCGACAGGCCTCACGTACGAGTCGGAAGGTAGGAAAGCTCGTCGGTGTAATCTATCGGGCCGCGTCTCGGGCGGTGGCAGCGGAAGAGCTCGCGGACGCGACTAGGGCGAGGTACCTGGGCGATTCTTTCAGCGTTTAAGCGTAAAAATAACTCGGATAGAGGCGGCTCGTGTTTACCGAACGTGCCTAACACTTTCCGCGGCCCGGCGCTAACCACCTGTGGTAAACGGACGGATAGCGAACGAACTCCGCGGTACGCTTGTTTAATCTACCGAGCCCCCGAGCCCCGAGGAACCGACGCGCTCCAATCATTCCGGGTACTCCTCGCTCCTCGAGGCAACCTTACGTCGACGTTACCTCGAGCGCCTTGGCGACCCACACACTGGTCAGATGAGGAAAATATATCTTTCTTTAATAACTTTCAATTTTATCTTTTTAAATTAATTCATGTCGATATTACCTGGAGCAGCTCGGAGCTCCACACCGTCGTTAAATGATTAGGGTTAAATCTACAGTAGAACCCCGATTAGCCGCGAAGCGCATTAATCGTGCGTTTTCCGAAGTATTTTTTTGGTTAATGTTCGGAGCAAACCAAAGTCACTGAGTACTTAAAAACAAAGACTTATGTAGTATTAATAGCTTATGTACTATTAATGAAAAATGTATATCCAAAGCTTTACAATCTACGTCACACTAGAAATGCAGCTTTACATTCTAGTTCACGCTATTTAACAATGAGGTGCAGGTTGTTAAGTGCAAGTTGTTAAGTGCAAGTTGTAAGTGCAAGTTGTTAAGTGCAAATTTCATTGTAACTAGTCAACATAAAGTTGTATCATTAGCCATTATTGACTTATATATTTTCTAGTCTAGTTCGGATTACCCGGAGACTCTTCGGTTCCGAGCATCTCGGTTAATCGAGGTTCTACTGTACATTAAAAAATTATTTTTTAAATTAATTTTCTTGTATTATATTTTCGTATATATAAAAAATTTGTATTGCAAATTTTTATTTTGAACAATTTTTGTCATATAATTAAGTAAAAGGCTATTTGTATTACAGTGCATGTTTTTGGCCTCGACGTACATTAATAGAAATGAAATTGCACAAATATAACTGTTGCATTTTTTTTCATACTTTTTCTTAAATTCTTACTTTTCTTAGCTCGATTTTTATTTGGTACAGCTCATTATGTTCGTTCTCGAAAGATGCTCCGTGATACACCCGTACATCCGATAGGGTCACCGTTATGAATTGTCTGCATTTAGTTGATCCAAACGTACGTATTAAGCTTTAAAAAAAAAAAAAAAAAATGTATCGATTGTGTAAAACTGAGCGAATTAATCTCGTTCGGTGTCTCGTGCGATTTCCGCCGGCCGAGGTCGCGGGTCGCATTCCATGGCGAAGCATTTCCGGAAATAGTGAGAATCCACGCCGAGGCCCATTATAAGCGTCGCGTCGTTGTACCGGATTGTAATGGACCGAGCAAAGAGTACATTCCCTCCTCCTCCCTCCGCCGGCCGAAGAGTCTGCGCGCAAGTGTATCGCTATACCGAACAGCGCTGGATATACCGGCCAGCCGGTGTTCCCTCTCCGAGATCCGGTAAAATCCCCGGGTCGCCCCTTTGTTCCCTCGGCTTCGCCGCTCGTTCGATGCCTGATTAATGATTTCCCTCGGATGACTAAGAAAAAAAAAGAAAAAAAAAAAATCCATTGTATAAAAGTTTGAGGTTGGCCACTTAACCCCAAGGGCGAATTGCGACAACCAGTCGAGCCTCTCTTTGCACGGTGCGCCTCCGTAGCATCCTCCACCGACCCGTCGTCCAGCCGGGCCGTGCACGTCGAGAGAAGTTCTCGCCGGATCTCCCTCGGACCCTCGGCTTCGTTTCCTTCCCTCCGGAGCGTTCCGACTCGCGAGGATGCACCGTGGCCGCGCGGCATCACCGAGGACGAGACGCGTCCGAGGCTCCCGCTATCCCGGACCCGTCTCACCCCACCCCATTAGATACGCCGAGTGCTCCGAGCGTCTTGCACGCCGGCGGTCCATAAACCGATAAATCGTGCTAAACTCACAGCTCGCGGTACAATGTGGCTCAAACTGGCACTTAATGATGCGACGCTAAAGTCGGAACGTACCGCGCGGCTCTCTCGTCGCGACGTCGCGCGGATCCCCCTCGGGCATCCCTCTTCCCGGTCCCTCCCGAGATCCACACGGCGGCATTGCTCTCCGCTCTTCCTCTTCGTCCATCAATGTTCGCACCTTGTGCTCGCATTCGCGAGTGAGACACCGGGACCCATGTACGCGCACAACACCAGCTCGAAGTTGCATCACGCGCGGGAAGACACACGAGCTGTCTCGCGGTTGGCAATGGCAATGGCAATGGCAATGGCAATGGCAATGGCAATGGCAATGGCAATGGCAATGGCAATGGCAATGGCAATGGCAATGGCAATGGCAATGTGGCAATGGCAATAGGCAATAGGCAATAGGCAATAGGCAATAGGCAATAGGCAATAGGCAATAGCATATTTATATATTATAGGGGGGTGTATACAATTCTACCCGTGTTTCCTCATTTTCCTCTATACATCGAGATTCATTGTCCTTATGAATATTTCATGCGAGCGCGTGCTCGTACATTTCAGTTTCGCGGCGGAAAGAGAGATCACTCCTGCGAGGCAATACGTTGGTTTTTGGCAGCGTACCGTTGTCACGGGTGCTCGCCAATGCGTATACAATGCCCATCGGAGCCCGCATCCGAAGTCCTCGGACCTACGGGCCGGAGGACTCGAGAGGAGTCTCGTCGTCGGAAGACAAAACAAAAAACAAGCAGATAAGAAGGTCCCCGGAGATAGCGGGCAACCGCGAACCCGACGGGAGACTCGTCTAGGCGACATCATAATTCAGTGAAGGGCTCCGCGGAGCCGCGACACCGACAGGGACTTCGGTAACGCGTCTTCCTCGAGGATACATCGCGTACTTCTCCTTCGGCGACGAGACAAAGTGCGAGGAGTCTCTCCCGACTGCCACGGTACATCTCGCGGAAGCGAGGCTCTCCATGCCCGGTTAGCCAGTCGTTAGCTCGCTCTCTCGGTCCCCGCGCGCAGCGCCCGGACCCGCCAGAAGAGGAGCAAAGAGCGCCAGCAACGGGAACGCCGCGACGGCGAACCGAGCGCCAACCCCCTTTGTGTTCGACGTGCCGAGGGATAAATCCTCCTAATAAAGGAACCTCGTGGGGGTATCTATCGGCGAGGGCGACCGCTCGGTAGCGCCTCGTTATCCGTCCGCGCACGCCGTCGTTGTACTGCAACCGTGCCGTACCACGGCTCGTCGTAGATACGGACACACACACGCGCCCGAGACACACACAGCGTGTTTCGCAGCGTTTTGAGCCCGAGAGCTCACCGGCATCGGCGAGGGGCCGATAAATCTCAAGTGAGAAGGAGAGCACCTCGGACCGCACGAGGAAACCGTGAGGACGTTGGCTCGAGAGGCGAAGAGTTCTGCGTCGTGCCTCGCTCGACGACGTGGCGGGACGGGGAGAGAATGCACGCTGGATCTCTTCTTGGCTCTTCCTCATCCTCCGCTTCTTCATCTTCCTCCTGGACGCGCCGTAGGGGAGAGCGGGGCAAAATGGCACACCGGGGCAAAACGGGATAACGACACTGAAACAAAATTTACTTGCCGGCTGCCAAAGAAAAAAAATTGTTATTCCGATTCTACTTCCAATTCTTACAATTCCATATGATATTGAAACAACGACGGCGAGATTGTCAAGGTGTCGTGTTGTCGTTTCAATCCCGTATGGAATTGTTAGAATTAAAAGCAGAATTGAAATAATAATTTTTTTCTTTGGCAGCCCGCAATCAGATTTTACTTGCGTCAATGATATTTTTTTTTTCAGTGGAGACAAAACGCAAATCTCCAATAACTTTTGGATGGCATCGACGGCGGTGCGTGGGCTAAAGCGGGTTTGAGAATCCGAATGTATCGTTGGGACAAAATGGGGCATCCAAAAATTATTGGAAAATTGAGTTTTGTCCTCGCCGTCCCGTTTTGCCCCGCTGTGCCATTTTGCCCCGGTCTCCCCTGTCCCACGTGCTGCTCCCGATGGACCGCGCGCACCCACACCCACTCGCTGTACAGTGTTGACATACGACGCGGACCCGCGAGGAGTATTCGTGACCGGTGTCGGGAGGAACGCGGGTAAAGGAGCGCTGCGAGATTACGGTTAGGACGAGGTGAAACCCGGGCTTAGCGGGTGGGTCTCCTCGATCTCCGGCTCTCCGTCTCGTTCGTTCCTCTCCGCTACGGTACGCCTCTCCTTCGTCCTCGGATCGTTCCGAGTTCCTCGTGAGAGGACCTCTGCTCGCTATCGGCAAATCAGCGTCCGTCTTAATTATCGCCCTTGGGCCGCTCGCGCAAGCGGCTCCTCGGACGCTCCAGCAGCGGCTGCGGGAAGACCGGTGGACTGGCGCACACCCAAGCGCCTTCCCCGATGTAATATATCACCGTATGAACGCCTGATAGGGTGACCCGGGCACTGCGGAGCTCGCTCTCCGAGCGGCGATCGAGGACCTCGTTGCTCGACAAAAATCACCCGCTAGGAACGTCAACGCGACGTTCGGCGGTCGCGGGACGCAAACGCCTTTTACTGTACCGGAGAGTCTTCTGGCTCGCCAACGAGTCCCCGATTGGTGTCTTGAAGAAGAAGAAGACGGTTCCGCGGTTTTTTCTTTAGCGGCGACGGAGCTCGCGAGACTCGACGACTCGCTCTTTGTTCAGCGCACGCCCCGCGAACTCCATAGAATCAACGTGAAAGACAGCCTGGTCGCTGGCCTTTCCTCGCGGACCGGCGGATCCGCGACCTTTCTCTATCATTCTCACATCGATACTTTGACCTCGTTGGCTCTGGTATGTCAGCTACATGTGCAGTTTCCTCGGGGATTTTGGTTCGGTATAGGGGAAACGGGTGAATGTTTGATCTTTAATTTCTCATTGTATACTAGAAATGTAGAATACGGAATGAAAATATTTGACCAGTCCGTCAGTCCGTCACTCAGTCATTCAGGGACGAATTTTAAGACGTTAGTTTGAACTTAAGATCGCTCTTGAGATTGAACTGAAGATCGAAGTTTGGTCCAACTTCGTTGCGTGATTAAGATCTATATTAAGTTTGGATTTAAGATCAAACTTCAGTTAGGACTTGATTTCGAACTTAATATCGAACCCCAGTTCGAACTTAAGATAGATCTCAAGTTTGAACTTAGGATAGATTTCAAGGGTGAACTTAGGATAGATCTCAAGTTTGAACTTAGGATGGATCTCAAGTTTGAACTTAGGATAGATCTCAAGTTTAAACTTACGATAGATCTCAAGTTTGAACTTAGGATAGATCTCAAGTTTAAACTTAGGATAGATCTCAAGTTTTAACTTAGGATAGATCTCAAGTTTGAACTTAGGATAGATCTCAAGTTTGAACTTAAGATAAATTTCAAGTTTGAACTTAGGATAGATCTCAAGTTTTAATTTAGGATAGATCTCAAGTTTTAACTTAAGATAGATCTCAAGTTTGAACTTAAGACAAATCTCAAGTTTCAACTTAGGTTTCAACTTAAGATAGATCTCAAGTTTTTACTTAAGATGGATCTCAAGTTTGGACTGAAGATGGATCTCAAGTTTAAACTTAAGATAGATCTCAAGTTTGAACTAAACGTACATCTCAAATTTGAACGTAAGATAAATCTCAAGTTTGAACTTAAGATAGATCTCAACTTTGACCTTAAGATAGATCTTAAGCACCTAATGAAGTTCGGACCAAACTTCGATCTTAAGTTGAAACTAACGTCTTCAAATTCATCACTCAGTCACTCAGTCACTCCGTCAGTCCACAGACCGCCAATCCGATCAGTCCGTAGGTCTATCCGCCAGTCAACTCAGTCAGTCCGTCGATCGGTTTATAGTGCGACAGGGAATATCGAGAATTTTCGTTAGTTACAACTTCTCGGAGCTAGATGCGCCTCTCTTGTGATCAGCTTACGTCACAGCGGAACGAGTGGATTGAAATCTGGAGCTGACATTTGGACTACCCAATCAATGTCTCGTCGGGGAGAACGCGGAGGTGAATATCCTCGGGATCTCTCATAGGCGAGGGAGTTACGGCGACGATATTTCTGTCAAAGAAAATATCGTTGTTTCACGCGAACTGTTACCGACACAGGTGAAACATAATGAGGTTCTCCCGCTCGCGGTCGCGCATTCCCGAGAGCTCGGATGGGGCATCGGCGACGTTATGCAATATCGCGCGGTGCTCGTAGAAGTTTCCATGATAAATCCGTCCGACCGGTTTTAATATCGTAGCACTTGTTCCACTGTGCAGCCGCGACCCTCTCTCTAATTGGAAGATGGCTCTTCGATAATTACGACACAAGCTAACCGAGGAGCTGTTGGGTCAACGTGTCGAGCGGATTATACGATATTCGGAGGCGTGGAGCTCGGTTTTAACAAACGCGGGCCGTTTCAGGAACGAATGATGAATGATTGACGACGGAGAAGTGCCCACCGTCGAGAGATCCGCGCGATAAGCCCGGGAAGAAACGACCAACCGAGAAACGAGACACTCGGGCGTGCAAGACCGCTTCGTGCACCTTGTGCCTCTCCTCGCTCCGCTCCGCTTCCGCTCCGGCTAACCATTACTCCGACGTCGAGATGTCGCGAGATACGAATATTATACTATAAGCCTCCTTCTAGCTGCATTAAACCGTATGAAAAAATAAATAAACAAAAATTGTTGAATGAAAAAATAAAAGAATAAAAAATAAAAGAATAAAAATGGTTAAATGAAAAAATAAAAGAATAAAAATGGTTGAATGAAAAAATAAAAGAATAAAAATGGTTGAATGAAAAAGTAAAAGAATAAAAATGGTTGAATAAAAAGTAAAAGAATAAAAATGGTTGAATAGAAAAAATAAAAGAATAAAAATGTTTGAATGAAAAAATAAAAGAATAAAAATGGGTGAATGAAAAAGTAAAAGAATAAAAACTGTTGAATGAAAAAATAAAAGATTAAAAATTATTAAATAAAAAAATAAAAGAATAAAAATGGTTGAATGAAAAAATAAAAGAATACAAATGGTGGAATGAAAAAAAAGAATAAAAATGGTTGTATGAAAAAAGAAAAGAATAAAAATTATGATGATCGGCGAGAACAGGATTAGATTTTGCGACCGGGATTTGCATCGATGTAATGATCGGGTCGCGACGCAGCCGAGATCGACAGATTCTTTCACGATACGCGATCCTTATGCGTGTGCCGTTCGGGGTATTACAATTAGGCTGGGCCGCCGGTTCCGCGACCGGCAACACTCCCGACCATTCTCTTAGCTCCCGCCACTCCTTTAATCCTCGGGAACGCATTTCCGAAGTGACTTGCATTCTGCTTCCTAAGTAGCTCGATCCCGGGGGGACGCCGGGAAGCTGCGTCGGGCCAGCACCCCGCCGCTCCTCGCACGAAGACGCAACGCTGGTGGGAGGAACACAGAACCGGCGTTGGCCGACGTTGGGCCGATACTGGCCCGCTGTGCGTCGCTTGCGCTGCGGTAACTGTAAGACGACAGTAGCAATGCTCGACCGCGTCGCAGTCGTCAGACACTCTTATGCAGATTTGATTTAAGCCTAATTTAAGTATTAGAAATCCGATTTGACACTTGTAATCGTATCTACGAAGATCGTTTGATGCACAGAAAAAAATTATGCAGGGTTTAAGCCCAAAGTATTTTCTGTTGATGTATTTTGTTAAGAGACGGACGATATCGTGTCCGGAAACTGGTACAAGCGTTGCTACATACGCGACCCTATAATCGGACGGTTCGAAGAAGTTAGGTAAGCCAGCTTTTTACGTAGATTATTTTGAGTATTGTTTCACGTAAATACGATTTTTTTTCATTGATTTAATCAATAAATGGCAAAGATATTATTTTAGTTAATATGAACCGGTTGAGTTCGTACATCAGAATTTCGGAAATTTGCACCGAGAAAAAAAGATAGTATTTCTTACTATCACGAATAGTTTCCAGAGGGAGCGGTTATTTTGATAGTATATTTATTTATTTATTTATTTATTTTACTTGCGGGCCGAACCCTTTTACATTTTCAATTTTACAATGTATATATTCAATACATATATATATAGTTTCTGTTAGTATATATTCAATTGGTTAAACTACAATTATTATTGCAAACATAATTTTTTGTCATTGCCGTTACTAGAAAATGTATACATTCCCCTTCGGAACCATTTCTTATGGTAAAACGTCAGTATTGTTGCTTCTACTATGTAATTTTTTATCGGTGTATAATTGTCCAAAACATTGGCCATAAAGTGTCCTAATTTAGGGACCTGCGGAAAAACCGCTTCCGTAGACTTGTACATTTGGACTCATTTGTTATTAATATAATTATTATTAATAAAATGAATTGTTTAACATATTACCCGACAAACCAAGTTTTCGTTTTTATAAAAATGATTCGTTCATTTTTCGGAATACGTAATCGTTTTCAGATTTTTCAATTAGTTTTGATTTTTCTATTTTTGTACACATTTCGTCCATAAAAAAAAAAATCAAAGCTGATTGAAAAACCTGAAAAATTTCATATGTATTCAGAGAAATGAACGAATCATTTTCATAAAAAAAAATTTCGTTGCCGCGTAATTTAAACAATTAATTTTTTGATTAATTTGTTGATAACATTTTGGAATTATTATTACGCAAAATTAATCTTTTCGGTACCTTGACTATGCATGCATTTTTCAGATTTTTGTACCATCGAGAACTATTTGCAATTTTCCCTTATTTTTCTCGAAACTTATGCGAAACTAGCCCGAAACGACCGAGCTACCTTAACCGTCCGAGAATCGGTACCTTTACCTTACGGAAGTCTCCCCGTTCGAGGGAGACTCTCGTCACGAGCCAACCACCTATCAGCGAGCTCAAGAGTTAACTCCGAAGGAGGCACGCACGAGTACATTCGATTTACGGGAGCCAAAGAGCCCCCTTAAATTATGCCCTATTCGCGACGCCCGTACATTCCGGCGTTGCTGATTCCCGCGCATGCGCGTCGTCCCGTTATGCCCAACTTTCCAAGAGGAACCCGGTGAGCGACTCGGAGAGTCTCCGTTAATCGGTAATTCTACGCCTTTACGTGACTAATTAATTCCCTCCAAGTTCCCCGTTGGAGCAGTTGCCAAATGATCGGTTGCGAGGCGAGTCACTCGAGCGCGGAGTCAAAGGAAACGAAGAAAGAATACGAGATGGGGGTGTCGAGTGCTACTCCGTCGCCGGTCCCGGTGCGACGGGCGAGATACGTTAATAATAACGCAACACTTGATACCGGCGACTCCTTCGATGCCTCCCAGGTGATTCGCAGTCATGCGAATTCCTAGCTCGGCGCCGCGTTTCCCCTCGCTCGGACCTTTCCGCACGAGACCCCGCGGGGTGGTTCGTTAAATTATTTATAAACGAATTCTCTTTTCGGGAGACGATGACCTCGATCGCGACGAATCGCCCACCCCCGCCGTCGCTTCTATCGGTCTAGGATCCTTTATAGCTCTTTTTTTTCTTTTTTACTTTAGAAGATATGATTTTTTTGTCAGGCACAGTTCGATCGTACACTGTAAAAAAATTCTGCATGGAAATTAATGTACTTGTATTGGAAGCTTTTATGCATAAACTGGTATATAAAATTTAATATACAAATGTTGTGTAAAATTAATGTACGATAAATAAAAAATAAAAAAGTGGTATTTTTAATAAAAGTTCTTTAATAGTACTAAATGTATTTAAAAATTACTTTAAAACTACTGTAATTTTACATAATATTTGTACATTAGATTCATCATTTTTTTAACAGTGTACCTACTATTTGATTTAATTAGTAACTGGTTAAACTGGCGGATAAAGAAGAATTCGTTTAGATTGGAGTAAATGAAACAACATTTAGCGCATGGATTGAAATAAATTACATTCCATGAGCTGAAATTTCAACCTTTAGAACATTTCGCCCATACGTTGGAATAAATTCCATTTTAGAGTCTAAAAATCGACGATTAAAAAAATTGGGTCATAGATTGAAATAAATTCCATTCCATGAGGCAAAATTCAACTATTGGAAAATGTAGGCCGTACATTGCAATAAATTCCATTCCATGGACTAAAATTCAACGATAAAAAAATGTAGGTCATACATTGCAATAAATTCCATTCCGAGAGGTAAAATTCAACCATTAGAAAATTTGACCCATAAATTGGAATAAATTTCATTTCATGAGCTAAAATTCAGCAATCAGAAAATTTACCTCATAGATTGGAATAAATTCTATTCCGCGAACTGAAATTCAACGATTAGAAAATTTAGCCCACAGATGGGAATAAATTTTGAAACGAATTATCTTTTCGGGACACGATGAAATCGATCGGGACGAATCGTCCACGGTCGGCGTCGCTTCAGTCCGTCCCAGGATCCTTTATCGTTTTTTTTTTCCCCGCAAGATATGAATTTTTTTAACGTCAGACGCAGTCCGATCCTACCTGCTATCCGATTTAATTAGTACCTCGTAAAAGAGGCGGATAAAGAAGAATTCGTCGCGAGGAACGAGTGAATTCCGAGTACACACGAATACTGATAGTTGCGGCTTGAAAAAAAGACCCCGCCCCGACGCTCCGATAACACATTTATTACGTCTCTGGGGTCGCGCTTTGAAACGTCGGCCAACTCTGTACGCTTTTTTTTTCTTCTTTTCTCTTATCTCGATAATAAATACGACATGCGTTGTGTGCCGGCGAGGGAAAAAAAATTCCTCGAAACACAGAACATCGTCACGAGCTCCTTGTTCCATTTTTACCATTTATTTTTTTCGACCCAACACCGCGAATAAAGACACAAAAAACAAAGCAAAAAAGTGCGTTGCTCCACTATAAATATCCGATTAATTCTCGGCCTTCCCGACTCCGCAAACATACGCCATAGCCCGGAATAACAAAAAAAAAAAAATTAAGCCCCTGATAAAGAAAAGTCGCAGTTATCGGCGCCGTTAAAGCCCTCGCGATTTAGCATACTTTCAGCACTATTTGCCCGAGCTTCGATGCATTACGGCAACGCCGTTCCACGCTCCGCCGAGTTCGAACTTCCGATATAATATATTTCAGTTCTTCCTTCCGCGAAGAAAACTTCTCCGGAATATCGAGGTACACACACGCAAACATGCGCGCATGCGCACAACCCCCCCCCCCCCCCCCCCCCCCCCCGTTGGTCCGCCCGGGGGGGGCCCCGGGGCGGGCTTGGGGGTCAGTTAAATGGGAAAGCTAGATTCGGAGTTAAGTTAATTGGATAAACGTAGCTACCGCACGGACGGAAAGTTGATTATAAAAGTGGAGAGTCAAGTTTTTCATATCCGTAGGCGAGTGTTGGTCGGTGGGGTTTGGGGGGGGGGGGGGGGGCATAACTGAGCTGACCGGCCTCGTTATCGAAAGGGTTCTGTAACTCGAGCTATTTTCGCTAGAGACCACGAGAAACTAAAGGGAGATTCGCATTATTATAAAAGCTGAGGTATAGCGAGTCAACGGATAGGGGTGAGCGGGGGGGGGGTGGGGGGTAAAGGGGGGGTTTTTCGTCGTGCGCTGAAAGAAATATCGTGATACGGTGCGGCATAAGCGCAAATGTCACGCGAGCATATGCTCACGTTATTTCTCCTTATTATGATTGCCCGGGGTTTAACGGACCGGTGGAGGGGAGGGGGGAGGGGGGGGGGTGACGACAGTCAATTTAGTACGTGAGATTTTCACTGAGCTGCCGTCGGAACTTCGAGCGCTCACCGTCGCAACTATTGTTACTACTCAATTTGGGAAATTTCTCAGAGTTTCTGGGAGAAGCCAGGGTTGAGTTTCAGGGCGATGAAGCCCGAAGAACGGGGAAAGTGCGCGCGCTCCCCCGGCTTCGCCAGGGTGGAATTGTTCGTCACGGGTACGGTGGAGGTTTTCGGTCGTCCGTCGATTCCTTCGGAGGCGACCCGAAATAAATGGTCCTTCCGTGTTTTTACATACGTGCTCCGAGCGAAGACCCGGACGGTCTTTTTCTCGCGCGGAGATGGAGCCGGTCTGGGAGCGGGGGGGGGGGGGGACTTTGGGCGAAGAGCGAAGCGGCTGACAAAATACCGAACGCCGAACGAGAATAGAATACGAAATCCTCGGAGATCTCCTCGGGGTTACGCGGCGCTCGCCAGGTGTTCACCGTCTGAAAACACTCGGATCCTTTCGCTCGGCGATTAAAACCCTACCGACCGCCGGGAGAATTCGACTGACTTCGTGCCTTTGGGCCGCGATCGGGCGCGATTTTGAGCGGTGCTGATGAACGGGTTTTTGGCCGTCTGAGCCGGGTCACATGGAGGGAAAAAAGTTTAGGGGAAAAATATATTAACATTTTTTAAATAAACATATTTTCTCGCGGAAATATGTCTGCTTAATTATGTAGAGAAATTTTCAATTCAGGAGCTAAAATTCGACCATTAAAAAATTTTGTTCGTAGATTGGAAAAATTTCCATTCCATGAGCTAAAATTCATGATGTAGAACATTTTGCACATCGATTGAAATAATTTTCATTATATGAGCGAAAATTCAACCATAAGACAGTTTCGCCTAAACATTGGAATGCGCTTCCATTCCATGCGCTAAAATTCAACCATTAGAAAATTTTGCTCATAGACTGAAATACATTCCATTCCCATAGCTAAAATTCAAACATTCGTAAAAGTTGCTCATAGATTGGAGTGCATTCTAAATCGATTAGCTAAAATTCAAACATTAGAAAATGTTGCTCATGGATTGGAGTAAATTTTAATTCCTTCCTGACTTTAGTTTGTGTTTCTTTCACAAAATACTTTCTTCAGAGTATCTTTCGATTAGTCATATGACCTAATTAGTCTTCTGCTCAGCTTATATTCGTCGAGCTTTTCTGGTATCTTCAGCCTATTTGGTATTTCATTATTTTCCGTTATAAGAATCCGTTTACATAAACTCGATACTATTCATCAATAGTACATTACGATACTAGTGCGGCAAAACGTTTTTCTGACGAGTATTGTACGAAATTTTATTTCACAAGGTGCGAAAGAGGAGGAAAACTGCCCTTTACGCACCGTGTGAAATAAAATATTTTTTCGATCAACTTAATGTATTAATTCGAGCAAATACAAATTACAATAATGCGATTCATCTGGATTACTTATGTATCATCGGTAGAGTAATCTATCGTCCCGTAATTGGGTCCAGCCCGTTATTAATAATAAATAAATGAATAAAATTCCAATATCTAAAATTCAACTCTTACAACATGTAGGCCACAGAAATCCATCCGGAGCGGTTCTGGCGCGATGAGACGAGAGTCGCGAGAGCCGACGGAATTCGAGTGAATGGTCGCAAGTGCCTCGGCACTTAGCCGCCTAGCGGGCGATAAATAAACTACAAGGACAACAGATGGTACAGCTAGAGAAGAGCTTAAGTTTTTTGGACCGAAGTCGAAACGAGAGTTCCGTCGCATGGACGGGGTTGCAGATGCCGCACCGCCGTACGCGCTCCGGCCCTTCCTTCCTGGATTAGCATTGAGTCGCCCGCGTTTCGACAGCGGCTTTTCCCCTGAATAATGAACATCCCATTATCCAAATAGATCAATTTTTAAAAAGCTCATCATGGCCGCCAACTGCCGCAAGCCATCCATGCTCCGACATCGATTCGTTGGTGCCAAAACACCAAAACACAATGAGCAGCGACCGCTCGACGAAACCTACGCTGAGAGAAGCATTTGATAGAGATTACCATAAATCTGATAAAAACCGACAGAACTTTCAGGTAGATGGGAACTACAGCGACATTCTGGAAAATATTCGTTTTAAACTTAATACAATCTGATAAGAAATATGGTAATTTTTGCTATCGCAGAGAATACCCGAACATCCCGTAATGTTTACTAGAATATAAGTTGTAATTAGTGGGAAATATAGAGATCGGTCACGTCGCGATCGCGAACCGTTTGTTTTAGGTTTGTAGACCATATCGGCATATTATGTCAAATCACAATTTTGTGTTGTGTAGACATCCGTAGAATAATTTAATTGATGAAATCCTTAGTTTTAATCGACGAAATCTTTAGTTTTAATCGACGAAATCCTTCATTTTAATCGACGAAATTCTTAGTTTTAGTCGACGAGATTCTTAGTGTTAATCGACGAGATTTTTAGTTTTATGCACCAATTTCTTAGCCACATACGTAACATTTTGCCAAGCAGCCTTCTGGAAAAAATTACCACATGAGTTAGGTAAAAATTGGTATGCTCCTGTGCTTTTTTTACATATTACTAGTGGTGATGCTGGCGTACCATGTTACTTGGTCGAAATTTACCACAAGACTTGGTAATTTTTCGGTCATCCTCCTCTCAGTATACACAGTAAAAAAAAAAAATGGTTAAATAAGTGACAAACTCGTTTGTTCAGGTTTCAATATACAAACCAAACCTTTTATTTCCGGTGTCATAGACAACTTTAGTTAGTACTTTTAATTTCTAAAACTGGAATCGGCCAGTTTTATCAATGTACAGTACTTAGTAATAGTGGATTTATTGACAGTATACCAAATGGTACCATTTTTTTGAACATACCATGGCACAACGTAGATTGACGTGATGACACACACACACACACACACACACACACACACACACACACACACACACACACACACACACACACACACACACACATAGCCCCAC
>JAPYZD010003243.1:0-13546 GCA_030522725.1 Ichneumoninae sp. B BG-2022a
GAAGATGATGAAGTCGATGAAGATGATGAAGTCGATGAAGATGATGAAGTCGATGAAGATGATGAAGTCGATGAAGATGAAGTCGATGAAGATGATGAAGATGATGAAGATGATCTAGATGAAGAAGTTGATGAAGTTGATGAAGATGATCTAGATGATGAAGATGATGAAACAGTTGCGTCTACATCCACAAAAGAAAAACCTACATTTACATCGACACGAGCAACGACTTCAACGTCAGAATCAACAATGACGAAAACTAATGAACCAGAATCAACAATAACAGAAAATAATGATAATTCAGAAAGTGATATTGATGCAAAAACAGAAGATTTCTACGATAAAAATATCTTTGATTCAGAAACTGATTTCTCAATGTATATAAAGAAAATTGAAAAGAAGCTGGGAACTTCCAACCTACCTGATTCATTAAAAACGCTTGCAGAAAGTATTAATTTAGATTTTCAGCCTTGCGAGGTAAGCTGTTTGTAATTTAAACTAAAAGAAATAGGAATTATACTATCGTGTTTGTAACAAATGGGATTCAAAATCAAACAACATTTCAAAATATGATAACAAATATTTGTCTACTATTTCTGAAAAAAGTAATGAAGCTATAAAGACAATTTTGAGTAACAATGGAACTAATTACTCTTCTCAATGGGAAAGTAGAATGAATCATTATCATAAAATTTGCATGAATGAATCTCTAGCTGAAAGTGAAAGTGTCAAAGACTTATATTTTGCTCTCACTGAAAATAATCTATTATCGGATTATTTGAATAATTCATTGAGCCCGCAACGACTACCATTTAGGCAATCTGTGAACACATTGCGTTATAAGCGAGATGTGTTGACTAACTTGGTAAAACTTTATACTTATTCACCATTTTTGATGGGTTTGGATGTAGTACGAAGAGGATCAGCCTCCCCAAATTATTTGTCATTAAATTTGATAGATATAGAAAGGAAAGCTCCATTGAGGAGTAATCGTCATGATTACTATGTTGAATTACTTGAAGAATTCACAAAAGATTACAGTGACAAGATAGTTGACGGGAAACAATCAGCGGAAAATAAATCCAATGAAATTATAAACAATAATGTTGTTAGTATTGAAAAAAGAGTTGAGAGAGTCATTAAATTAGAGAAAGATATTTCTGATTTACATACAAGATATTCTGATATAAAAACAGTAAAATTTGAAGTAAGTATGAAGAAATATTCTAGTATAAAATTAGGACGCTAAAATGATCACAAGCCGTTTATTAGATCTCGGTAAAATTACATTTGGGTGGGAAGTATCTAAAGAACAAAAAGAAGATATTTCTAAAAATACAATGGTAATTGTAAATTCCCAAGAATTTTATGACAAACTTGCTCATATAATATATAATGAATCAATTTGGGAAACAATTTATGACAAAATTATATTATCTATTCTTGATGAGTAAGTTTAAAAAAAAAAAAATTTAAATTAAAATTTTTTTTTTTCAGTTTCGCTCCATTATCATCAAGAAAGTTTCAACAAATATTTGAAAAATATACAGGAATAAAAAATGATATGGAGATTACTTGTCTTGAAAAAACATCTAAACATTTTCATTGGGTAGTCAAAATTTAATTTAATATTTCTTTTTAGGTTATTGCTCCCTCTTATATAAAATCAATACCATCATATTCTACTCGAAAAGCATTAGCAGAAAATATGTTTCTTGAGATGAAAAATTATCTCATGACGAAACTTGATAATGTATCTTGGATGGATGAAAACACTAAGTAATTTTAATCAGATTATTATTTTTTTAAATTTAGAATTGGAGCCAAAAATAAATTGAAATCTATGCAAGCTAAAATAGGCTATCCAGATTGGATATTAAATCATTCAGAACAACATATAGCGAGGTAAAGTTCGACAATTTATTTTTATTATATAGTTATTATGGATTATACTGGTTCTTAGAGAGAGAATTAGAATCACGTATAGCTGCTGAGACTTATTTTAGAAAATTACAAGTGAGAGAAAAAAAAAAGATTTTTTTTTTTAAATTTATTAGAAATTTAAAAAATGTTATTTTTTTCAGAGAAAACATTCTTTCAATACTGTCATGGGTGAACAATCAGAAATTGCAAAATGGTTTTATCTTCTACATGATAATAAAGTTGAATATCTTCCAGAAACAAATGAGGTGAATTTAAGTTTTTATAAGTTATTTTCATTCAAATAGGTTTACGTTTCAATGTCTATGCTACAAGAACCTTTCTTCATTCCTTGGTCTGATAATCTTGACAACATACAATTAGTGAATAAAGTAAAAATTTAATTTACAAATAGTTGATTTTCAGTCTTTAAGTTATGGTTCAATGGGTTCTATGATTGGTCGCGAAATCTTGCAAGGATTAAGCGGTGATCAATTGAATACTGAAAATTCTGATTGGAGAGTTACTAGAGAAAGTCATGTAATAAAGTGATGCGATATATATGTTCAATTTCAGATTAAATTTTATGACTTGGTTGATTGTAAAGCGAAAGAATATGCAAATCATAAAATATATCTTGATTTAAAGAAAAAAATAGAGCATGATGTGAAATCTGTCGATACTGTAATAGAAATACCAGCAGTAGATAAATCAAACGCTGGTGCTTTAGCCTTTAATGATGCTGCATATAAAGGAGGCCTTAATTTGGCATACGCGTACGTATTTAAATTTTTAAAGGAAAAAATTTTCAGAGTATTAAAGAATTTGAATGGTAAAAGTTCATCGCAAATTTTATCGGAATCTTTTGTAATTTCATTTTCTCAAGTATGAAAAAAAAAAAAAAAAAAAAAAATTTTTTTTTAGATGCATTGTGAAGATCATCAACAAACTTCAGTATTGTAGTAAGTTCATTTATCATAAATTCTCAAAAATGTAGTTGGTTGAGTCGTTCAAAAAGAAATATCGGATTTTTTCAATTACGACAAATGTTGGATGATTCAATAATGATGCAAGATGCATTTCATTGTCGTAATATGAATGAGGCAGAACGTGTGCCGGAAATAGAAAATCTTAAATCTGTTGATAATTATAAGGATGCTTTAAAATTGTATGGAAGTAAAATTGAAGAGAAAGATTTATTTAATGAGAGAATTCTATTTAAATCAATTAAAAATAATGAATGTCCTGATTCAATTTGGGATGAAAAATTCTTTTTTTAATATTTAATATTGATTTAATAATTTTGTTTTTCTTTTAATTATTGTACAGAAATCTGTACAGTATCAAACTACAAAATAAAAAATTTGTAAAAAGCAGTTTTTTATTTACAACTATTTTAAAAAAAAATTCAATTAATCAAAAAAAAAATTAAGAAATCTAATTTTATTTATTTTACAAAATTTTTTTAAGATCAATTTATTCTTAATAAAAGCATATAACAAGTTTGCTAATACATTACACTTTTATGATAGTAATTACAATATAAGATTTTAAATTAAATCATCTATACTTAGAACAAATATGCAAGCGCAAAAATTTTGTTTATATTATAAACAAAAAAGTATTGCTTAAAGCAATAAGCAATGTTTCAGGATTAATTATAAATGTTTTATAATCTGCGAATGTAAAATTGACAATTGTGTTTTGATATACGATGCAAATATTGCATGCATGTTGTGCATTAGGCAAAGCATTCAATATACAATTTTTTGTAATTTTAAAGAGCAATGTTATATATCCGTTTATCTCAAATCTTCACATTATTATTATTATTAAATAATGTTATTTCTAGGGAGATTGAGTCCTATAAATATCTTAGACGACGTCATCAAAATAACGAAAGAGCAGCATTATCCGATGCTATTAAAGCTACTGTTCAAGATGATTTGATTTTGATTCCGATAAAATCCATACTGCAGAATAAAAAATATGATTATTATGATACTTCTTCAAATGATGTTCTACAAATGAATTTCACGGCAAGCTTATCAGGTCATGTGAACGTCCCTATGGATAAACTACTACAATTAAACTCAGGATACCCAACAACATCTATAACACCAACAGCACCTAAAAAGACAACAACACTAACAGCATCTAAAAAGACAACAACACCAACAGCATCTAAAAAGACAACAACACAAACAGCATCTATAAAGACAGAAACTCTAATAAATAATAATTATTTTGGAAAAGACCTTTTGAGGACAGAAAAAAATAAAATAATTAAATTGACAAGTTTAAAAGATATAGCTGATGGTTTATGTGATACGAGTGTATGCAAAGATTTTCTGTTACCAATTGAAAAAACTTTGAATGTAAAAGCACCCGCCGATGTAAGTTAGAAAAATGTATATCAATATTATCAGAATCCATATTCATATGCGTGTGGGAATTGGGAAAAAAACAATACAAATAAAATAAATAATTTAACATCAAAGAGAATTATTCATAATATAAAAAATAAAATGGATAATCATAAATTAAATACAGGACTCAAACGCTATATAAATTTATGTATAGATAATAAATTTGAGGATAATAATATTGGGATATTAATCTCATGGTTGAAAAAAAGTAGTCTTAGATTTTTCCTTAGTAATACTGCAGCTCAAAATGAAGATTTAACATCAATAATGGCAGATTTTTATGATGTCCCATTTCTATTTGATTTCAAAATTATAAAAAACCGAGAATTTCGAAATAATTTTTTGATTTATCTGACTAATTTTAAAGAAGCATTACTTCCATTAGGAAACCCAAAATCACATAGTTCAATTGTTCGTTCAATATATTATAAGAATTTATTGACGTTTTTTTTCGAAGATGCAGATATTAAAATGGATTACGCAAGTATTGATAGAAAGGCCAGTTCTGTTATTAAAATGGAAAGTTTAATATATTGGGAAATTCAAAAACCTCGAATTAATAATAAAGATACGTATCTATCTTTTGAGGTTTGATTTTTTTTTTTTATAACTTAATTTTAGGAAGCAAAGAAAAATTTTAAACCATTATTTGATTTAGAAAAAGTCTTAGAATCTGTCTGGCCACAAGATTCACATTATAATTATAAAAATATTGACCTTATTTATGTTAATGATCTTAAATATATAAACTTCATTAAAGATGTACTCGTTAAAAAGGAATGGATTAATACAATTTATGATAAATTATTAATTACAATTTTAGAAAAGTAATTTGTTATCTATTTATTCATTATTCTTAGATTTGCTCCTTTATTGTCAAAAAAATATGCGGATGCAGAAAAAGTATATTTATCTTTTACCAATAATTATGGAATTAGAAGTTTAAAAACTTATTGCCAGGATAATGAAAACTTATTTTATTGGGTATGAAAATTCCGTTTATTTATAGACTTAATAATTTATTTAGGGTTTGGCACGTACTCAAGTAAAGACAATACAAAATCATAAACTTTTAAAAGAAAAAGTAGAAAATATGTTTTTAAATTTGAAAAATTCATTTCATATGAGAGATATGCAAGATTTTGGGTTTCTGGATAATGAAACGAGGTATTTATAATTTTTTTTTTTTTTTTTTTTTTTTTTTAGAATTCAAGTTAGCAGTATAATCAGTAAACTCAAAGCAAACGCTGGTTATCCAGACTTATTAATTGATGATCAATTAATTGAAACGTAAGGGTTTTTTTTTTTTTTTTTTTTTAAATTAGACATCTCGGAGATTTTGGGAATAATACGATTCAATCTTATAGAAAGAAATTTTCGGATTTATTTGATAATGTAATTTAATTTTTACGTAAATTTTTTTTCTAAGGCATTATCTGATTTAACATGGCCATCACTTGGGACATCTGCTATTGTGAAAAATACTAAACCATCTATTATATTAAAAAAAAAAAATGTGAGTTTAAAATTTTTTATAACAACATTTCTTAGATACATATTCCTCTTTCTATGCTTCAAGAACCTTATTTTTATTACTGGAATGAATCGAATGATGGAACACCGATCAGTCATATTGATCAAATCAAAAAAGTAAGCATTCATAATTTAAATATAATTAGATTATGTCCTATGGGACACTTGGAGTTTTAATTGCTCGACAAATGGTTTTTGCTGCGCTTCGTAATGAACACAATGAAAATTCAAGCATGACAAAATTAAGTCAGGTTAGTTCATCTATAATTCAATATCATTCTTATTATTATTGTTTTTTGATATTTATCGTTATTATTATTCTTGAAGAGTAATATCATGAAGAATCATATTATTATCATTGAAACCAAATAATTACATGATTGTTGAATATTTATAATTATTATTATTATTTTTATTATTAGTGAACTTATTATTATTTTGAATATGTGACAGAATCAATTAAAGGAATTCGCAATGACTAGTCTTCTTGATAAAAAATTATTAAATTTCTTTTCAAAAGATCTTTCAGTAAAAGTATTAGAGGATGACATTGGTGGACGGGAGTACAATGATTTAATAAATTTTGTATCCAGTTACATTGGATTTGTTGTTGCTCGTTGGTAATGTCTAATATAAAAAATTAATATAGGACTATATCTGATATGAGGTTTAGCGTTCCCAATATCTCAAATCAACAAAAAAGATTAGCTTCAAAATTATTTTCTCTCGCATTTTCACAGGTTAGTCATAGTTGTTATTATACTTATTAATATTATTATTATTATTATTATTATTATTATTATTATTATTATTAATCAGCTAAATTGTGAAACTTATTGGATGTCGCGTAATAAAAGTGTTTTGAAACATATAACTCAAGATCTAGGATATTTACAAGTATCGCAAATATTAATTAAGGAATCATCATTTTCGCAAAATAAATTTTGACAAATTATGTATTTTTAATATTCCGCAAGATTCTATCATCATTATTGCTAAACGAATTTTTATGTTTACATTTTTTTTTTGCTGTCGAAGCTCTTTTTTTCCGTGATAGAAACAAATAAGAAGACAAAAGTTACATCAATAGAAGCTCATTTAATTGATTACTACGTCAAAATTGAGAGATTCTCAAATGACAAAAGCTTAACATGTTATACATGGACACAATCATTTGATTATGCACTACAAAATTCGACAACGATATGGGATTGATTTCAAACATTTTCAGATCTCATCATCTCAGTTTCATAATATAATGAAATTGCAAAGAATTTCATTATGATTTTTAGATTTCAATGCGCTATTGATGGCCTTCAGCCGCTGAGAAAAATCTTTGCAATTCTAAGCATATTGTTCATTCAAAATGTTTGGCACCCTTCGACCGAAGAAATTAAAAAATACAAAACAGCTGAGTAGAATATGATTTTGAAAATTGGATTCCCCTGAAACAAGTGCAGAAATTTGAAACGGCAAGATATTCAGATTCGATGTACATTTAAAATAACGCAACAAAAATAGCTACCCATGCAACGTCATTGTTTACACATGCAACATCTTTGCTTACATGTGCAACAACATTATTTACAAATAAATTGTCATTGTCTGCATGTGCAACGCAACGTCATGGATTTTATTTGCGACTTACTTTCTCAGATACACAAATTTTTTCGAGCAAATTTGCACTATCAATATTAGAAACATAGCAGTGCCTTGGAACATAGTAGCATTTATGACTCAAGTATGTGGTACTTTAACTCACTCGTTGAGCATAATTATCGATGCCTCTTTATTCCTTATTACTTTGTGGCAGTTTGTAAGTCTTTATTGGAAAACAAATATAAAAAAAAAAGGTAAATCTCAGGAAAGGTACATACTGAAAAAATAAAGCACACTTATCTACAACACTATACTGCAAATGACGCAAGCTCACATGCTTTTCAACTTTCCATAGAGATAGATTTTTGTCTATATATTGAGTCAGTATAAACGCATTTCCGCTAGTTAAGCTTACAATTCAGCTTTACATTGTAGAAATTTCACAATGAACAATTTCAAAACAAAAATAATTTCACTTATGCAAGAGTTTGAATGACGTAACCATTGAAGTCATGCAAGAATTTTAATGGTCGAACAATTTCAGCAATGCAATACACTTTAATCGTGTAAGAGCTATAATTTTGCGTTTAGCCATATCGAAGTTCAGAGTTGCTGATATTAAGTTGGATTATCAAAGCAAATATTGAGGAGGAATATAAGAGACCACTTCATTCATACCAGACCTGTTCTGTTTATTGTAAGGTGTTTTTTAGGGTGTTATATCAACCTGAAATGGTTGATGAAAAAAAGGGTGGCAGAAAGACAGTTTCTTCAAAAGAAATTAGTGGGGGTATCAAAGCAATAATTGGCGGCATTTTGGTGCACTTAACACTTGGGACAATTTACACTTGGGGTAATATGAGTCCTTATGTCGTTTCATATGTTCGAAATGTTGCCGGATTGAAACAATTTCGTCATCAAGATTTTGTTCAAGTGTTAGCATTAGCCTTCTCTGGTCAAGCGATTGGAATGACATTATCAGGAAAAGCTGAGAGATATTTAGGACCCCGTATAACAGCTTTAATTGGAGGTGCAATATTGAGTCCAGCAATTTTTGTATCATCATTTCTTCTTGAATCTGTTTTTTGGTTTAGAATATCGTATGGTTTGATATTTGGTATTGGAATGGGGTTTGCATATACTGCGCCATTAAGCTGTGCCTTGAGATGGCTTCCAAGTAAAAAAGGACTTATAAGTGGATTGATAACAGCAGGATTAGGCGCATCAGCTTTAATATTCAATCAATTACAAACCTTATATATAAATTCTGAAAATGTCAAAATGATTGAAAGCTCTGAATTTCCGGATGAATCTTACTTTGAAGATTTGACTTTATTGCATAAAGTACCTTCTCTGATTAGGATTTCTTCGATTCTGTATTTTGTTATCCTATCACTAGGAGCTATGCTTCTTGTAAATCCTGCATCTGAAATCGAAGAAGAAAAAACACACGTTGATTTCTCAAATAAGAAATCAAGACTATTATCAGTTGATGGATTTAATGTAGTCGAACAAAAAAATGATCCGCATGTCAAATTGCATACTGCCATTTTCACAGGTCGCTATATTTTTCTATTTATCACATTTGTTTTAAACGGATTAGCCGTTACTTTTGTAGGGGGGATGTGGAAAGTTTCACCTGGGGCAATCAATTACAATGATCGTAGCCTTTCAGCAGTAGGATCAATAGCAAGTGTCGCGAATTCTCTTGGAAGGATTTTATGGGGACTTGTTGCGGATTCTTTAAGCTTGAATGTAGCTTTTGTTTGTCTCACAGGACTGTGGACAGCTTCCCTTATTGTATGGCCATTTTTAGGCGGAATGAATCTTGTTGTATTCACAATAATCATTTGTTCAAACTTCGCATGTCTAGGAGGTACATTCGCTCTTTTCCCTGCAGCTACTGCTGCCGCATTTGGAGCAACTAGTCTAGGCACTATTTATGGTACAATATTTCTATCGCAATTAATTGCATCAAACTCTTCTGCAAAACTTACTCAAATCCTATGGCCTTTAATAGGTATTAAGAGCCTTTGCTTTTTTTACGCCGCCATTACAACTTTTTCTTTAATACTTTTCGTTCAATATGGAAACAAAATTGATCATAGCTTATTAAATTCAAAATTCTCTAAAAATCCAAATGAAAAGACAGCGCTCTTAATCAATAATGTATAGTAATAGAAAGGATTTTCCAATTTATTTGAGTTGAAATTCTTAGTAGTTCATTTTTTTTCACAAATGCAATTGACTATTTATTGTCGGACTAACTGTAATTCAATACATAAAGAAGCTATGGCCATTTTGGTGTGATACTGCTGTAATACACGATCTTCAGTGACTTTATTCCTGTGATACTCAAAAAATTTAAATAATGATCAATGCCGCCGCAAAATTGAAAGTATACAACAGAAAAGGTCTATGCGCTGATTGAGATCTAGGAAAATTTTATGAGAACATGGTTGAAAATCTCAACAAGACGTATCTTCCAACTTAGTCAAACGTGCCACGATAGCCGTCAAATTATCCTGATGGATGCAATTGAAATACTCAGAGCGCACTTGACTTCCTCGCCGAAACGCTAATTTTACAATAGAGCTAGCTCCCGCTTCGCAAACATCGGCACCAGATGTTGAGAGCGAGTTCAAAAGCGAAATGACTTCCTTGAAAAAGCCATGATATTTACAATCACACACAAAAATTGTGCTTGGATTACCTGCTCCAACAGCACGTCCCAAACGCCGTCGCACGCCAAAACAATCACTTCATCGAGGTCTCGATTTAGTTTTAGATGACGCAATTCAGGCTCCACGATTACCAGAGGTTCTTTGGTTCCACATTGTAACTTAAGCTCCCGATCACCGAAAGATCGCGATACTGATGGAAAGTTTTCAACTTTGAAATCTTTACCTGCAAGTGCAACCGGCAACTTTCGGGGGCAGGGGCCTTTCGAGGCATTCATTTTCAATTCACGACACTCAGCCTATACAAGTGTCATGAGCATCAATAGGCATGAACAAACCTCATACGAGGGTCTCGCAACGCGAGAGACTCCGCCAATGCTCATAACAATGCCCCCTGCTCGGCAAATTCGATCTTTCTCCAAGGGAGCTCCAGGTTTATGGTCTTGCGTTAGCGCAGAAGAAGTCTGCCGGATCAACAGAACGTCAGATGCTGTTACGAATAACCGCTACCCAGTTCGATTTTTCCTCAAGAGAGGGGATGCCAGAAACAATTCGTGGTTTTGAGCCGTCCGGCGCGAGACTCCCAGCTGATGAATGATACGAATCTGAGAAAATTCAATTGACAATTTGAGTTCTACTACTCTACCTGTAAAATAGATAGTCCTTTTGGATCCCAGTATAGCTCGTGAGTCACCGACCCACGCGGTATATAGATCATCATTTAGAATGAGAGCTACCACTGCTGTAGAGCCATCTTTGTTGAGTCGATGTTTTGCGAAAAATCGTGCATCAACTTTATGGAAAGCGCAGGTCAAAGCTTGAGCAACAGCCAGCTCATTGGAATGTGTCAAAGGAGTTGAGGAAACAGACATTTTAGGTGGCGCTGTCTGATCAGGCTTCTGATTATCAAACGACTGTGGTGATGTCGTCATGTCTGGAGGGGGAGGTAGATACAAATTAGCTCTAGAAATAGGGCTTTCTGGCTTGAAAATCAAGCCATCCGCCTCAAGAGAGTTCATTAAATCCGCCACAGTGGTATGATTGGTGGCGGCGGCTTCGGCTACGTTTGTGTCAGAGATTGCTGTGAATCTAGGTCTTTTACTAGGGCCTGTATCAGGCTCTCCACGGCGAGATGCAACCGGTGAGTAGCAGCTTGAACCCGATGACTTTTCAGATGGAGGACTTGTAATTGTTTCTAGCTGTGGGCAATCACTACTTGTGTTATTAAAAATTGCATCTTGATGGAGAGATAATTGTTGAACTATTTCAAGTGGTAGATGCGAAGCGCAATATTCTGCAGCATATGCTCCACAGTGACCATCAAACAAAGCAAAGAGGGAGGCTGTGCAAAAAAAATTAGTATCTTGAAATTGGTTACCATGATTTAAGTATCGTGTTAATGATTGATATTCAGACATTTCGATGAAACTTTTAAGATTCTCAATAACAACATGCCGATCTTCTTGCACATTACGCCTACCTTGCATCACCTTAACCGCTGCTGGAGTCATTTTAATGGGACAGTCATCAGGCAATTAGTCAAATATAAAAATTTTTGTCACATGCAATGCCTTAAGATAATTCAAATTTATTTCACCATATAAACAATAGATAAGAGACTGAATTTTATACTAAAATAAATGCTTATAAAAATATGCACATTATAGTGTTTCTTGAAAACAATTTGTCTTATATTTACTAATGCTTTAGAATACTAATAATTATTTTAAGATTGCAAATTATTCTTTATGATTGTTAATAATTGTAAACTATTGTAAATGAATTATAATTATTATTAGTAATTGATAATTGGTAAAGAGTGCTGCAACAATTTTTTATAAATAAATTGAGAAAAAATACTCAAATTATAAATATAAATATAACTATCGGATTTAATTATTTTATATCTAAAAGGTTAGTGAAAATCACACTTATTAAATTAATTTTTTATAATTTTTTCAGAAATTTATTTTTTTTTTTAAATTTTTTTTATATTTTTTATAACTCATTTTTTTTATTGATGTTATACACAACGACGTACGAAACGTCAATAATGCGTTCAAGAGATTCAAGAGAAAAATAATACATAATTTTTGAAAATGATAAAATTTTTTTTTAATATAAAATTTTTTTTTTTTTTTTGCTTAAAATATTTATAATATACTTTATTATTGTATAATTTTTTTATAAAATGCTGTAATCCAACGTGATACTGCATGCAACAAGAAGAAAATAATAAAAAAATAAAGTTCATATATAGTGATGATAATATACATATTTTTTGTGACATCAGCTGAAAAATTGATAGAAGAATTTGATAATGCTGATATAGATTCTTATAATCGAAAATTAAATAAGAATTATTTTAATTATAGAAGATAATTTCTTGAAGAAATAAAATATTTTTTTGAAAATTCACCAGATATATTATGTAAAACTTCTGAATGTCATGGATGGCTTGAATCTATGGTTTAGAGTATTGATTAAAATGTAAAACTATGTGATATAAGTCATTGATATGAAAATTTTTTTTTTTTCAGAATATTTATTTACATAGTTGTGGTGATTGGAATATTAAAAAAAAAGTCTCCTTATTCTTCTGAATTCAATTTAAGAGCTCAATACATAAATAATGATAAAATAATAAAAAGTTTAAAATCAGTTTTAACAAAAAATCGGTGTAAAACATTTCAAAAAAAAATAGAAGTTTTCTTTTAGATGATATTTTGAATTGTTCGTACTGCACTAGAAAAAAATGATGCTCCATTTTTAGTGGATCATTTGAAGAATCCAAATGCAACATTTAGAGAAGGTAGAAAGAGAACATTTAAAGAAAAAGAAGAATTATAATCTCAACGTTTATCAAGTTTGATATAAATTCCATTTCCTTTTGATACAAGAATTGATAAACAAGAAAATAATAATTTTGATAATTCTTATCATCTTTATCTTAAATTCATAAATCCATTTTCACATAAAATGACAAAATCATTTAAAATATTTCAACCTTATGAATTTGTAAATGCCATTTAATTTTGTTTCATCAAGAATTGAAAATGTTATTAATATGGAAGAACAACTATATATATTCGGCAAAGTAGTTATAACTTTGAAATGAAGTTTGAGGTAAACTTTTCTTAAATTAATTCAAAAACAAAATTTAGAATGTTTAAAATTTTTTTAGCCCTATGATCAATTGAACGCTATTATTAAAACCTTTATAGCATTCTAATTCGGATATTAAATTTGAAACATGGAGTTCAAATGCAACTATTTTAATATTCAAATATTATTTTAAAAAAATTGAATCAATATTTTATTAGTAATTATGAAAGTTGGATTACTATTCATGATAAATTATTACTGACTATAATTTAAAAATAA
>JAPYZD010003246.1:0-16694 GCA_030522725.1 Ichneumoninae sp. B BG-2022a
TTGTGATTATTGTGATTATTGTGATTATTGTGATTATTGTGATTATTGTGATTATTGTGATTATTGTGATTATTGTGATTATTGTGATTATTGTGATTACTGTGATTATTGACGTGACTTTTAACATTTCGCATATTGCGCTGTGTAGCCAATGATGCAGCAGTGATTCGACACGTGATGGCATATGTATGTCACGGAGGCAAGCTTTCTTCGCTGGGAAAGACCCGGTGTGTTTTCTCGGAAAGGTAATAATGGTGATAAATTTCGTTTCGGTGTACTACATACAAACAATGCGGAGAGATGGTGGCGACTGAGTACGCTCTATCCGTACGTATAGTATCGCGCACTGGAACTGGGCTGCGCGGACCACCTACGGTCCCGCAAACACGGGCTACCACTTTGCGCTCACTTAGCGTTACACAAACAACTATTTAGTTGATCTTTTAACCGTTCGATAAATGGGTGAGAAATATGGCTCGGCAATATCGACTACGCGTCCGAACTGTGAGAACAGTCGAACGATAATAGGATGAAAGGGAAAGACCAGGACAAGATCGTTCAGCTAGGCTGACGATCGAAAGAATAATAATAATGATAAAATCATAAAAGATTCAACACCGAAGTGTTTCATGTCTGAAATATTAGTTTTCTTTGTACTGACGTTGTATCGGAAATATGTCACTTCCGGGTTGAAAGTCTAATTTTTCGACCGGAAGTGACGTCATCCCGAAAATACGTCACTTCCGGTTTGAAAATCTCATTTTTTTACCGGAAGTGACGTCACTCTGCAAATACGTCACTTCCGGTTTGAATATCTCGTTTTTTTACCGGAAGTGACGTCACCCCGAAAATACGTCACTTCCGGTTTGAAAATCTCATTTTTCGACCGGAAGTGACGTCACTTCCGGTCGAAAAATGAGATTTTCAAACCTGGGGGACAGAAGCGCGTCGATGCAGCTATTAATTCGTAAGACATAGTAACAGTCTAATGTACATCCAATTGGTGATCAAGTCGCTATATAGCGTAATTATTAGTAGACAACGACGTGATGATCAGCTTTTATTTATCTTCGATTTTTTTTTATGTCTGAATTTTTTTTTTAATTTGTACTTATCTCGGCATGCGGCGCGCCGAGGAAGATAAGACGATGAATTATTCCACAGATCGTAGGAAAAGGCGAGAGAGCCGGTCAGTACGATGCGCTCCTCTCTCTTTCTCTCGAGTCTACGATTCGTCGCGACTGTATCAATCAACCCGACCGAAAATCGTTTCGGCTTGGGTGCTGACTTTTTAACATCTGTGCGGCATGCGGCGAGGCGGCACTCCTTGTACACGAGTCGTCACCCGCCGCGGCAATCCATTATTAAATAAACTTTTTTATGTACGAGAGAATCTCAACGATGCGCCACATACCTGCCTATGTTCGTTACACAGTCAGAGGTAAAATAATAAAAGAAAAAAAAAACATAAAAATACAGCGTCGTACGAGACTCGCCGTTGGTTTTATTAATTCAAGCGATTTAGCGATTCCCCGATTAAATTGCGTCGAAATTAATTAACGTCTCGCTCTACGGGTCAAATGCTGGATCTTCGGAGACTCGTAAGCCGACTATTAAATTTATTTTTTATTTTTGTGTTTTTTTTTAGTACATAGCTATAGTGAATCCAGGGGGTCCTGCGGGGCACGCACACCAATGTTGGGCTGCACGCGCTTCTCCAGGGACGGAACGACGAGGCTCTCGCATGCGAGGAACCGTGCGCCTGTGTCTCGAATGCCTCGCCACGGAAATCTCAGCGAGCTTCTACGGTGTATTCACGGATAGAGCGTTCAGTTCGCGGGAGTGTGTTTGGTTTCGCGGGACAGCGGCAGAGAGTCGGGGTCACGTCGTGTGTGGAGGGACAAGATGATAATCAACGTGTAATTAGCTCCTACCGTTGAGACTCGGTAAAGGATCCCTCTATGGCTCGTTTACGCGAGACTCGTCGTTCGCGCGGGTTATAAGTGCCGCTCGCCGACGGAGGCCTCCAAACGATCTTTGCGAAAGTTCTCATTCGTTTAAACTCTCAATTTGTTTCGTCTTTTTTTTGTTTTTTTTTCTTCGTTTTTACGGTGGATAAAATACACTCGCATGGAATTTTTTTAATTATCTGACACTAACGATCGGGAGATTGGGAAATTGCGTTAAATTGGCTTTACATGACTGACTGACGAACGGCCCGACAGACTGAAAAAAATGGGTTGGGGTATGAAAGTACACCGTAAAAAAATTCTTATGAAATTTAATTTATCGGACTGGAAGTTTTTATGTAAAAAAATGGTATATTAAATTTCAAGTACAATCGTTATGAAAAATTAATGTTCTGGGTATTAAAAACATTGGATATACGTTGTTTTCAATCATTTACTTTCACTTCGATGAAAAAGTATATTAATTCTTCATCACAATTGTACATTAAATTTAGTGTACAACTGTCATGAAAAGTTAATTGACTTTTAGAGTAAAATTGAAGTAAATTACTAACAGAACAATAATATGGTTTAATATTATCGATTTGGTTTACAAATCGATAATAGATGGAAATTTTTGACGAGAAACTCAAACCTTTTAACTACTGGTGTGATTCCCGTTGTTTTGCACAGAAGTGTGTATTCGGCCTATCGTGCCGATTGTTGTTCAGATCGCCGCTGAGCGTCAGACGTCAGTTTCCGGCGTTTTAATTTTTTCCCATCTTTTTACGCAAATATTTCGGACCGTAAGATTCGTCCCTGCGTTGACGAAATTGACCTCGGGATTTTGCAGTACAATATATCACGCCACAGTATTATATCTACGGACGCTACGGTGACCGGAGTGTCGGACGTTGCGGTAAAAAAAGTATCGGCGCTAATCTCCCTTAATTGCCGTCCAATCAATTAATTAGCCGAACGCTCGGGCACGTATCGAAACGAAAGAAAAGAAATATCCGCATGTCCTCCTCGGCCGATGCGGTATCTATTCGCGAGTGTTGATTATAAATATTTGAATTTATAATTATCGGGGAGCGGCGCGGAAAGGAACGTTCGCGCGGCACGAACACTTGCCGTTGCGTCATGGCGCGGGGCAAAGAGAGACGCGTCTGGAAATTCTCGCGCCGTCGAGTCTCTTGCACAATACGCAAATTATATCATCCGTGGAAATTTATGGGAAAGCCGCGGAGGGGCGAGCCGGCGGGGGGGTGGGGGGAGGGCGTTAATTACCGAAGAGTCGTTATTCGGCTAACAAGCGTCGACGAAGCGACGACGACGATATTCCGCAAGTCTCCCGAGAAACCGAGCGCGCGCGCGCGACCACGGCACGCAGCAATTTCGACGACAACGACCAGGGAGAGCTACCGGGACTCTCGAGGCGATTAAAATCCAAACGCGTTATATTCCCGAACGTGGCGAAAGAGACCTCGCGAACCGACGAAAAAATTCGTAATTAAAATGTATGCGATAACTATCGCGAAACATTTATATATAAATTACGTTTAAAGTTGAGGATAATTGTTTTTCGTAACGCGATACTTTGTTGTATGGAGGAATCTTTTTTTCTTCAACGGAAAAATACAAATAATTGTACGCGCAATTAACGTACGAAGTTGTAGTCATTTTATAATTAATTTCATAGATGAAGAAACCTTGCGAACCAACGAAAAATTCGTAATTGAAATGTACGCGATAACTATCGCGAAACATTTATATATAAATTCCGTTTAAAGTTGAGGATAATTTTTTTATCGCGACACTTCATCAACGCCTTTTCTCAACGGAAAAATGTAAATAATTATGCCATCAATTAACATAAGACGTTACGGTAATTTTATAATTAATTTCATAGAAGTTCTTTCATACTATTTCTAGAAAAAAAAAATCTTCGAAATTTTAACCCAATGTTAATTCTTTTATACACAGTAGTATTTATACACAGTATTCTCTGTAACTCGTTGAAGTATTATATCTTCAAAACGGCAGAGCAAAACGTTACAAAATGTTTATGACTTCCTCAGAGGCTTGATACATAAGTCCGGATTTTTCAAAATATTGTGTAATATTTTCGTCGAGGTAATACGTCCATTTCAATCCCATCGAATAGCGAAGAAAGCGCCCAAATTATCTAAACTCAAATCCGTTCGATATAAACGATTTTTTTCTCCTAATATGAAGCAAACGTATAGTGTATAAAATTCTGCAAATAAATGTTGTATACTTAAAGTACTCTCGTAAATTTTTTCCGCCCAAAGTTGTCGACGATGTAGCGAGAATTCGGGCGCTGTGGGCGAAAAAAGGTAAGATCCGAGAACGGAGCAAGAGGTCTTCGGTCCTAATCCTCCCGGGCGGTTGCCCGGGGAGCGAGCGTGAGATAAATAAAGAAAGCCAACGGTATAAAATTGAGTGGGTGGGGTGAGGTGGACCAGACGAAAAAATGCCGAATATTTATGTTTCGTATTCTTAGCGTGCGTCGCTGATATCTCGGTGGGCATCGCTAATTAGCCAGCAGCAGCAGCAGCAGCAAACCGCAGAGGTCCGCGATCGCTAGGCCTTTCGGCAAACAGTGCTCGCTACTGTCTTGAGTTCCCCGGTGTAGGATAATCAAGATGGTGGCGCCAAGCCGCCCGGGGCGGTCGATTCCGAAACTAATTGCCACGGCTAATTTATGCCGCGACTTACGCGACAGCGCGATCAGCGCGCACACAGTGGCTTCCTTCTCTGGGCCCATCTTATTTCTACTCGCTAATCTACCCATCGAGATCTTTTTGAACACTCGTGGAAAACCAGTTCTCGGCCCCCCTCGGCCGATCCAGCTTTTGAACCAAAATTACACACCCTCGCGATATAGGACGGGAGCCCGGAAAATTGGCAGAGCCCAAAGATCGGCACTCCGAGATACCCGATAATGCGAACCGTCGTTAAAATGTACTGTCGTTAATTCTTTTCTTTTTTTTTTTGCATACATATAACGACTCGCAATCTCTAATTTTTTTGGCCAAATATTATAGACTCTATCTGTCACTTTCGGAAAATAAAATAATAATTTTCGGGACTTTGAAAGATTTTGAGATAATTAGGTGAAACAAGTTATTCGAGGAATCCAAAGCTTCGGAGATCGACCACCGTTAAATATGTTTTTCTTAACTATGACGAGATTTGATCTTGAATTTTTTTTTTTTGCAAATATTATTGGCACTATGTGTCTGATTTTGAAATAATTAGGTAAAACAAGTTACTCGAGGAATCCAAAGCTTCCGAGATTGACCATCGTTAAAATATGTTTTTCTTAGATGTAGCGAGTCTTGATCTTGATTTTTTAAACAAATATTATAGGCACTATCTGTCGTTTTGTAAAAAAAATAATTCTCGGTACTTTGTAAGATTTTGAAATAATTAGGTAAAACAAGTTGTTCCAGGAATCCGAAGCTTCGGAGATCGACCGGCGTTAAAATTTGTCTTTTTCTTAAATATAACGAGTCCCGATCTTCGTGTTTTTTTTACGAATGTTATAGTCACGATTTGTCACTTTTTTTTAAATCCTCGATAATTTGTAAAGCTTAAAAATAATTAGCTAAAACGAGATATTCCTGCTATCCGAAGCTTCGGATAAATGATTTACTTTCTTATTAGCATAGGAATTATTATTGTTATGATAGGAATCAAAACCGCTTATCCGCGCGTAAATAACTCCAAAGCGTCCCACCGGCGCTGTCGTCGATCCAGGGCTCGCGCACTCCTCGGCTGCAGCAAGCCCATAAATATAATCCTGCGAACGTGTCTTCGGGCGGTAATTGCGAGACGTCGGGAACTGTATTGCACAATTAATCTACCAGATCGCATTTTATCTTGTCACATTAAGTTTTATTAAATATTCATCTCTGATACTATATTAACGACTGTTTTACATTTATACAAAAAAAGAAGAAAAAGAAAACAAAGAAACAAATAAAATAATTGTTCAAGTATTCTCGTGTACTCTCGCTGCGTGATAATTATCCTCGATATTTACAGAATATATATATAAATTTTTTTTATCGATCGTTCAAAATTTTCACAATTATGTACATCTTATTTACAGGATTCAGTGATCATCACTGCCATTTTTTTTTCGCTCGAACAGTGAATCGCCTTCCGATCCATTCTCGTCGAGTTTCCAAAAATTCGAATGTTTATCCGAGTTTGGTATTTTTTTTTATTTCCGTCCTTCCGCGGTTCTCGACTTTTGCTCCGGATTCGCTCCCGAAGCGCCCGCAAAGTAATTCCCCGTCCGGCGGCCCGAATTCTTGCGGAAACTCGAGCGATCCGGTCCTCTCGCTTGGATCTCGATCTGACCTCCAAAAAGAGTCCGCCGAGAGGATTCATTCCCTGGATGGATGCTGACCGACCACATGATGCGCCGTCAGTCCCGGATGCGACAGCATGCTCACCGGATAGAGCCCAGCGTGACCCAGAAGACCGTGATGAGAACCGTACAGATTGTTGTGATGCTGTCTGACCGCGGACATCCGCAATTTCTCGATCTCGGCCTCCTGAAGACGCTTCGCCTTGGCGCGTCGATTTTGAAACCAAATTTTCACCTGAAGAACAAACAAAATCGTAATTAAAATCATGTCAAATTGGAATTTTTACAGTTTTTAATTCAACCATTCTTTAATTTTTTAATTTAGCCGTTCTTTAATTTTTTACTCAGACATTCTTTAATTTTTATTTAGGCACTTCCAGACTAGGCATTTCCATTTTATAGACTTTTTCATTTGTTCAATTTATGTTACTAATTTATCAACAAATTTTTAAATATAAAAATGTCTTACCTGAGTCTCGGTGAGATGAAGCGACGACGAGAACTCGGCTCTCTCAGCGACGCTGAGGTATTGTCTCTCGCGGAACTTCTTCTCGAGGGCGAGCAATTGTTGGGTGGTGAACGGTGTCCTGGGTTTTCGATTGGGCTTGTGCTTCCTCAGATTGCACTTGATCTTGGCTGGTTCGCCGTTTTCTACAAAAGATAATGAAATAAAAATAAATGAAAAAATTCGGCAAAAAAAAACAAAATTAATTTGGATATAAGTGGGCTTGCGGAGCTGTGGGAAAAAGGGTACAGATGGATAGATGCTTGGGAAGGGCGAAAGACACGAGAGTATTGCTCTTGCGGGCTACCGGTGGTCGCAACTGTGCGCTCCCTATTTTTTTGCCAATCGAGGTACGAACCTACAGCGTTGTACCTCCACACTTTGCTAAATATATTTCATAAAGGCGCAAGTTTTTTTTTCGGTAATTTTTTTTTTCGGTAGCTCAATTCATAATTTTCCGGGGCATCGGCGCCGCAAACGTCGCCCCATTAGGCGTTTTTTGTCAGGGAGGGCCTGCTGCAACTCGGCGACCGCAGAATTCCGGCCGGCACTTCGCGTCCCCATCTACGTCGCCGTTTCGCTCGCTCTTCCTCACCGCAATTTCTCGTACCGCATGCTACCGATACCGGTGTACTTATGTGTACGTATATATATTGTGTATCAACACGCACCGATACGTGTTTCGGTTTTTCAAGGCTCCTCGTATAACCCGGATAATTATTGAATGTAAACACTAATGAGCGTTCGTTACATCAAACGAGAGAGGAAATCATCTCGTTCCTCCTCATTTTTGCTGCAGGTCGTCTTCTTCGGCCAGAAAAATAAACGCAATTTTGCCTCGACAATGTAAGGGTGCGAGAGGCCGAGGAGCGTAATGACATGAGCAAAAAGGGCAATTACGGACAAAGATATCTTTTTTTTCATTATAATTGCCTTGGAAAAAAGATGGTTAAGAAGGAAAATTACTTTTTAAAGCGTTACATCAGGACCCAGCCAGGACCAAGCCAGGACCTAGCCAGGACCTAACCAGGACCTAACCAGGACCTAACCAGGACCTAACCAGGACCTAGCCACGCCCCAATGTAACGCTCGAAAAATATAAACCAGGGGTATAATCAGGACAATAAGTTATCGCAACATTTCAACGTCAACGACCCATAATTCCATCTCACAAATCTCACAAATCTTCTCGAATAAATTATAAAAACCTCCCGGCGAAGAGTTTCAAGCGAGGTATCAAGAGACACAGAAACACCCCTAAAGAACATCCCAGAAGAGTCCCACGCGCGGGACTCCGCCTCGCGAGCTAGAACATTCGGAAAACAATTCCGAAGTGTATCCTCGGAGCTCGTTCGGGTTGTATCGGTAGATTTGTCCCGAAACAATTGACAGATTTGTAGGCCCGGGGAGTGGAACTTACGGCAGAGCAGATCCTCGGCAATGGGAGCCAAAGCTTCTCCGCCGCGACGCTCCGGACCGAGGACAAAAGGCCGCGGAAGCGTCGGGGGTCGTTCGTCGTTTCTGAATTTCAAATTCGGCAGCCGCTCGTCCCGCTCCGCGCCGGTGAAACAACGCGGGGAACGAGGAGAGCCCGGGAACGGCGGGGACGGAAAGTGGCGGAGGAGAGAGGCGAACTCTCTCTATACGGGCGGGTATCGAAGACACGCATATACCCGGTCAGCGGAAGAGTTTCGAACGGGAGAGAAGCCGCACCAGGTCCTTTGTGAAGTCCGGTGCGCCAGCGGACCTCGGCCTTACGGGACCCACGCTAAGGGTCCAATTAGTCTCCGGCATTCGGAGACTGCCGGGCCACCGGCCAAAAACGTCCCGAGACGGATTTTAATCCGTACCCCGATCGGGAATCCATTCGAAATAATTAGCTGATTTCCCCGAGATAGCGTTCCGCGAAACCGCGACGGGAGAGACCCGAGTCGCGATCCGTTCGGATGCGGCTCGAAACCGCCGGATAGAAAGCCCGAGCGCGCGGTGCAGTAGCAATGATACCTCGCAATTGTGAGGGTCGAGACATTCCGGAATGGCAGACGACGATTCTCGCGGCCGGTACTTATCGGTCCGGCAAATGCCACGGTCGTTCGACTCCAAATGCACGCATGATCCATCGATCATGATCTCTTAAAAAAAAAAAAAATACTTCGGTAGGGTAGATCGTACGCAGGTCAATTATTTCTGGAGGGGGAACTTATACATGAATTTTTGTCGTTAATATACCGGCGGTAGCGAAAATGTAAAATTTTTTAAATGACTGCAAAGTAGGAATGATTTTTCTTTTTTTTTTTTATTCAAAGAAATTAAATTAAGTCTGAATAAATTTCAGCCTCAGAGAATTAAGAAGTGAAGGCAAAAAAACGTTTAATTAAGTTTTCTGGACTTTTGGTCAAAGAAGCGAGGCTGAATCAAGAAATTAAGATCGTGGAGCAATTACGCTCTCGGAACGACAAGATAATGCACCGAAGTGTTTTTTATCCGCGACAAATGAAGCAATCGAGAATCGTTCGAGTTCTCGTTTCGCGGAGCATGGGAATATAAAGAGATTCTCATTTTTATGGGCTCTTATATTTTTTCCCCGAAGAGGAGGGCCCACTCGAGAGAGGATTTCGGGGGAGTGAATGATGACGCCGTGAAAGTTTCAAGTGATAGCGAACGGGGGTTGGAGTGCGAAAAGCTTTGCGGTCTATATAACCCAAGTGTACTTTGCTGCTCTTTCTCTCGCCATAACTCGAGAATTATTGCGTTCCACCCTCGTCTCTTAGGTGTTTGCTGTACGCAACGAAGCCTCGCTATCTCTCGCGGCCTATGGCGAATCGCTTCGCTCCTGTAGGTGAAAAATAAGAGACGAGCATTCGTGACGAAATAGAACGCGATAAGGAGAACGATCACCGGTTGGCCGACGGTAGGCTATCCGACTCGTGCCGGTGAATGGAATAGCTTGAGCTGATGCCCTCCCGAGACTCCCAATCGATTCCTTCTCTCATAAATAATACAATTTTGTTATAAAAGGGATTTTTTAAATTAAGTTAAATATAGTCAAATCTTGATGCTCGAAACAATTGCTCTGTTATTATTTATTATCCGATCGACTGTACTCGCAGCTAAGCGCTCTAAAAAAAAATTGTGCCTCTACCCAGTTTAAGCCACATAAATTTACTTGTGTATTTACTTATTTATTTATTTATTTATTTATTTATTTATCTATTTATTTAAATGAAATGCCAAATGGCGTTTCTCGGTACGAAAACATAATGAAAGCACAAAGTTTGTGCGCATGAACGTTGCACCAGCGAAAGACTCGCGAATCGATTTTAAGCGTGATAGATTCGAATCTCCAGTCTGTAATTCGCTGCAAGGAGTAATTCGTTCTACGCGAATTACTAAAGCGTTCGAAAGAGTGTAATAACGTCGAGGGTTCCCGACGTCAGCGCGTGCACCTCATTTCCCGCTCGAAGATTAACGGTCCGGGGACCCACATCATTAACGCTAATGATCCATTTGCACACGAGGAGACCGCGGCCGTTCGCAATTCCACCGCGGTCTGTTGTACCGTGGCTCATATATACCGGTCTATAACCTAAACGCTCGAGCCACGGCTGATGATGGCTATGAGTTTCTTCGGCATATCGGGCACCAGCACGACCGAAACTGATCTTGCGCCGGCGAGTCCGCGAACTCGCTTATCGCGACCAGGAATTGCTCCATTAGGCGCGGAGCTCGCGCGAAAAACGAGAACGGTCAACGTATCGACTCGATACTTAACATACCGAACTACATTCCCATTATACAATAACCCGAACTGACCCCTATCGTCAAAACAACATTCATTCAACCATTTTCTTAAATTGGAAAAAATGTAAACTATTGCTTTTTGCAGACAGATCAAAATTACAGAAATATGCGCCCTCTCAGTCTTCCGTTCCAAATTTGCCACTGGAGAACGAAATTAGGATAATGAAAACAATAGCAGCAAGTCATTGAATTCAAGCAAAAACAACCCGACTTTACCCTATCGTCAAAATAACATTGAGTCATAAAAAAATTATTCCTTTTGGCAATAAAATTAAAATTGCCAAAAATACGCGCCTATCAATGTTCCGTCCTAAATTTGCGACCAGTGAAATAAATTAGGATCACTGAGGCGATAAAACCTCGTCAATGAAGAGAGGATAAAAGGATGAAAGGATTCGCCCGTATATAAAAAAAAAAATAATATTGTTATTTATAGTGATTCGACTTACCGTTGAGTGGTCCATGATGAGAGAAGTGTGACGGAAAGTAGCCAGCGGCCGCGGCGGCGGCGGCGGCCGCAGCGGCCGCGGCGTTTTGATGTCCCGCGCCCCAAACGGCAGGATGCAAGCTGGCTGACAGACCGGATATCGAGCCCAGGGTGGAGAACCCACCGATGTAGGCAGGAGTCGGTCTGACGGGCGTGGGGCTGCTGCTGTGTTGCTGAAGGTCTTCGACATCCACGAGGCTGCCCTCGTCCTCGTCGTCGATGTCCTCCAGTTCCGAGCAGCGCGAGCGGACCTCTTCGTGGGAGCTTCTCGGCGAATGAGCGCCGAAGTCTTGTGCGAAACCGAGACTGGCAGGTGCCAGTTTGGGTGAGGTTGAAGCGGTGACTACGGGGCTCTTGGTACCGCAAGAATTGACGGAACCCGAGCTGGAGATCCGATGGTCGAGCATGTTGGAGACGGTGTGGCTGGTCGGCGAGGCGCGGGTCGCTGATTCCAAGACTTCCGGATACTTGGAGGAGGTCGTAAGGTCGGACAACGATCTCGGCGAGCCGCCGGTCGTCATCGGGTAGTGCGAAGGTATTCTCTGCTCGCTGGTGAGGTCCTTGGCGGATTCGCCGTGGGCGCACGGAGCGGGCAGCAGATCAGGCAGGTACTTCGGCAGGTTGGCCGGAAGTGGCGGAGTTCTGGAGTAGTTGCTGTGATGGCTGGTGTGGTTGCCGTGGTGAACCGGTGGATAAGGCGCGACGGGCGACGACCTCGGCGACAGGGAAGCCAGCCTCGACGGCACTTCCGGACTCTTCCTCGTGTCGGCGAGCAGAGCCGCGACGGAGAAGCTCAGCCTCTGCTGAGCGGGACGCGCCGAGGGCTGCGGGTGCTGGGCCTGCTCCGGCGAACCGGGACTCGTCGAGGGAGGCGTCACCGGCGATGTCATCCTTAACACTGTCATTATCGAACGGTCCGATGAGATCTCGCCGTCTTTCCCCCGGACTCCTCTTCCTCACTGCTGATTACCGGATCGGAACTTATTGAAGATCCTCGATGATGCACATTTGTTGACAGTGTCGTTCACCGACGATTGTTCATAACTGGTTCACAAGATACTTGGAGCGTCGTGGTTCACTGAACTTCAACGGCGACAGAGGCAAAGGCTCCTCCGATTCACAGAGGTCGATTATGACTCAAACCAAAAAATTGCTCATTCAGCACCAATGACACTTCGTTCCTCGAATGAACATTTATCGACCCTCGATCGCCACTTCACCGGAGACTCATGAAATCGGCGAAGATAAAACGATCGTCGGAGGGTGGATTTTCGAAAAAGGTTGTTAAGAAAAAAATGTTAAAAGTTTCTGTTTTCTTTTCTCCCACTGAGTCAGGGCGAATGGAAAAAGCTAGATTCGTCGTGCCAGTCGGTAGCCTGTTAGCTGGTCGAGCTCTCCGAGTGGACTGACTGACCATGCCGTTGAGGCCGAATAACTTTTTCCTTCCACCGACAGAAAGCGTCCGGGTGGTGGGGGAAAAGTGTTCGCCGAGGGGGCGTCGCGCAGACCTTAAGGGGGTGTGTTCAAACGCGTCGCCGCCTACGGGGGATCGCAAGGGAAGAGGCAGCTCTGCCGGGTCGCAGTCTTCGCGTACACGCTCGCGTTTGCGTGTGTCGGTGGGGCATTATTTTTGCGGGAAGCTAGCGGACAGCCCGCACGAAAGTTACATGCAAATCCACCTCCAGCGGTGCACACGGCGACCGGGGTCGACCTGGTGGGGGCAAAAGCGGCGCGATGAAAGCGAGCGAGACGGACGGATGGGGGAAACTTTGGTTAGAACGAATCGGCCGGGGCGGAAAAGTGGGGAGGGTTGCAGTCGGCAGCGCCGCAGGGGCGAAGCGCGAGATCTAATCGCGCGGCTCGCCTTCCTACATCGGAGACGTTAATGAGCGTAATTGACCAATTAGGCACCGACGATTGCGAGATCCGCGGTAAAGAAAAATAACCTATCGGCGGAAAAAAAATATAAATAAATAAAGATTTTCTTTTATCAGAAATTCCATGAGAGAACGCGGGTGTTCAGGACGGGCATGAAATTTCTTGGGGTTAATTCACCACGGGGATGATTGATCGTGCGGAATTGGACGCTCAGTGAGTTAGATTGCTCGCAGCCCCGGCGTTATCGGAAAGGCTGGAAGGTAAAACGTAAAAAATGCATTGCGTTTCTGAGATTTTTCGAAACTATATGTTGGTTTATTAAAATAATGCATGTTTAATTCATCTTTTGGTTACAATAGTGGAACGTTCGAACTGCTTGACCCCAGCCTGATCAAAATTTGCACTTCAATATTGCAACACATTTTTTTTTTTTTTTTTTTTTTTTTTTTTTTTTTTTTTTTTTTTTTTTTTTTTTTTTTTTATTTTTTTTTTTTTTTTTTTTTTTTTTTTTTTTTTTTTATTGATGAGGTACAATTTTTAAAACAGGTCATTTAAGGCATTCTCATAATGGGTATTGCGTGCACGATGATGTAGCGATCTATACAAATTTTTTTATAGACTCTTGTTTACGATAGTGGAACTTGTAAAGCACTTGAGCCAACCTGATCAAACTTTCCACTTCAATATTACAAGAGCTAAATTTTTTTCTCGAAATAACGAGATAGATAACGAGTATCGCATTCGCTTACAAATTATTTTGTTTCTATTATATGGATGATTTTCATCATTAATCGACACTTTTTGTTATAAATTCTTGTGAACTCCTGTAAATTATTTTAACTTATTATAAATTTGTGCAACTTTTATAAATTAATGCATCATCATAATCGATATTCCGATCACTATACAAAATTTTTATACATTTGTTGTTACGCCGTTCAAACGGTCTTCAATATTTAAAAAATTTCAATTTCTAGTTGTAATTTGAAAAGTTAAATAAAAAATGGAATAAAAAGAATTGCAACTCTAGTTCGATTTCAGTAAGCGACATTAAGGGGATTGAACCAATGAAGCATGATAATCCATGGTAAGCAAAATACTTCGAAATTGCGATTACCGATCGCCAATACTGTCGTAGGCGACAACATTGAACGACGCGATAATAATTGTTTTTTGATTGATTACGATTTCGCAATGTTGCACGAGCCGATTCCACAGCCGCTTAATTTTCATGCTCTCGCGAGTCGCATTAAGGAAAGTTGAATTACACGCGCGCGGCGCGAGGCTTCGTTAAATATACATGTAGATCGATTGTAAATTCAGGGTCTCGTTTTAATTAGTTTTCGGGCTAAGGTCAGAGTCAACTACTACGCGACTTTGCATACAAAGGAGTTGCACTTCCCGTGTGGCAATCGCGTCCTGTTCTCCTCCTCGGACCCTCGTTGCGTGTCTCTCGCGCCGGGGTTAACGACGACACGTTAAATCGCAGCGATCTCTCATGGACGATCGATTTTTTTTTTAGCTGAATGTTCGACACACTTGTCGAAGCGTATTGAATTCCAATTTGGAACGTCATGCCCGTTACCGTTCCACTGCACAAGGCGAGTGAACCGTACACTATAAGCTGTTTTTGTGTTTCATAAGCGCTGTTATGTTATAATCTTAATAATCTAAGCATTACGTGCAATATCGGCGCGTCGAGCCTGAAATCGTGTCATAGTTCACGAACAGCGCACCATACCGCCGACGCAATAGTTTATACCGGATATGAGTATAGAGAAAAAAACGAAAATATTTATACAAAAAATATGGAACAAGCGAATAATTAACATTCTCAATTAGAGTTTCTTTGCAAGTTCAAGAGGATGTCAATTCGGTGAATTTATTATTATTGCAAAGCTGCGCGGGACTGCGATCCGCGATATTGGTTTACGTTCGATTTGCATGTGCAAATTCACAATATCGAGTATACAGGCCTGGTTATGCATAACGGAACTCGCACACAATGTGACTTCAGTTTGAGCCCGAAGTTTCGAAACTTGCATGATAAATTCGAGCGCAAACATTGTCGAACCGGCGGTATGGAAATTTAACGGACGGGCTGAGAAGTTTTGATGTTTTGAAGTTCCGAGTCAACTCGGGACTTGACGATTGCGGTAATTAGGAATAACCGACCAAAACGCATTTTTGATTGCATTTACCAAATATGTCAGCTTGAAAAGTTATTATCCGCCCGGCGGACAAAAATGTCTAAGCTTCTTTTACCTTAAATCTTGCAGAACTGTCATTTTCACCATCTGAATTCAATCGAAATTGTCTTTTCTATTTCAAAAACTCATCAAACGATTAAAAATAATCATATTTGCGTCGAAACTAATCGCTAAAAATATCTACCAATCGGACAACGTATCCTGATCAAAATATGTATTTATAGATCATACAATTACCCCTCCTATTTAAAAAAAACACGATAAAAAATAATCCTATTTATGTCGAAGCTAATCGCAAAAATGTTTACCAATCGATCAACCCATCCCGATCAAAATATGTATTTATAGATCGTACCATTACACGAGTTCAGTAAAGGCACCCAGTCGACTGCGAGCATATTTTGTTGTCGCAGATATCGCTCCGCAGTTGCGCGATATCAATTCGCTCGATAAAAGTCCGGAGCTTTTATTGGCCGACGTGGAATGTGTGTTCGCCGTCAGTGCGCAAGTGATTTTTTCCTCGTTCGTGTTTGCGAGACTCACAGACGGCGAGTCCGTCGCTGCGGTGTGGCGAAGGAAGGGTGGAGATCTCGTGTGTTTTTCGCACACCCGCGGACACCCGGACGGACAGCGCGGGTGTCAGCGTTACAGCGAAAAAGCTCGGTCGGCTCGAACGTCCGTCATCGCGCGTTTACATGGGGCTTGCATTGACGGGCCTCTGGACAACCCTCGCAGATAAGCAAAAACAAATGAGTCCCCGATAGGGCGCCTCCGATAAAAGCCTCGTTCTGCACTGGACCTACCGAACATTCGGTCCAGAATTCAGCAGGAAGGCCATGAGCTATTCTTCCATTGGCGAGCGCGATCGAGCCTTTTTCCCGGGATGCGGCGCGACAGTGCGCACACATTCGCTCGAGGGATCGAAACCAACTACGGCCCGTCCGATTTATCGCGGCTAGTTCTGTTCTCTGCAGCGCGAAAACAAGAATGAAAAGGGACGAGCGGCACGGTGGGAAATGAATTCTGAAACTGTCACTCGACGTTTGAGTGACGTTACGTTTTTTTTTAGCACACTTTTTCATCGCCCTTTCTGCATTTCGTCGCGCGAGCTTAGTCGAGTATTTATTGCGCACGGGCTGGACGGGACGGTCATTTACCATCTATCAGCGTGGCGTCTGGTAAAAAGTCTGTACGAAATTTAAGGAGGGATCTCGCTGCGCGCTGACTTCGCATAAGTTCGATAACAATAAGAGAAAATTGCAAAATCTTCTTGATGGTGTAAAAATCTGAAAAAAAATCATGTATACTAAAGGTACTGAGAAGATTCATTTTGCATAATAATAATTGCAAAATTTTATTGACAAATTCATCAAAAAATTAATTGGTTAACAAATTACCCGGCAACAAAACTTTTTTTTTTTATGAAAATGATTCGTTTATTTTTCTGAATACGTATGAA
>JAPYZD010003247.1:0-13896 GCA_030522725.1 Ichneumoninae sp. B BG-2022a
GAGAAGAATAAAAGAGAATTACAAACACTTCTCGATCGGATAAAAATCTGAAAAAAATCAAGCTTATGGAAGATGCTGATAAGATTGTTCGTCCATAATGATGATCCCAAAATGTTATTCGTTTCCTTTACGTTAAAATCGTAATTTTCAAGTATAAGATAAAATTCTGAAAACATTCATACGTATTCAGAAAAATTAACAAATCATTTTCGTAATAAAAAAAATTTGGTTGCTGGGTAATTTGTTGCACAATTTTTTTTTTCATATACACAGGAAACATGTAGGATATGTACAGGATAACATACAGGAAACGAATAACATTTTGGGTTCATTATTATGGACGAACAATCCAATCAGCATCTTCTATATGCTTGATTTTTTTCAGATTTTTATCCGATCGAGAAGTGTTTGTAATTCTCTTTTATTCCTCTCAAACTTAGGCGGCGTCAGTTACTACCTTAAGAGCACCGGTCGTAGATGCAATACAAATTAGACGTGATAGAGGAAAAAATAACTGAATTAAAGATTAAAAACTATAGGGAAATAAAAGTAAACAATAAAGTAAGAATATAATTATTGACACAATTGATATAATTAATATAAATTAATATATTAATATAGTAAATGTAAATATGTATAATGAATGAAATAGAAAATAGAGCTGGGATTTGTTTGACCAAAGATTCGTCTCTAGCTATGCTTTTAAGATTCCTTGCAAAGACATTACAGATTAATAAAACAAATAGAAAATGTATTAGCGATCTCTGGGAACGGAGGTGCGGGGCATGCGCAGAAGCGTGCGCGCGATCGAAAAACTGGAATTCTCGCTCGCCCGCGTCTCACCGATTTGAATAATAATCTACGAGATGTTGATTTATTCGTGATCGACGTGGCGAGGGGGGCGCGTAGTCATCGGCGTACAAGCGGCGAGCCGGCCAGCAGATAAGCCAGAAAACGGGGGATACCTCTTATTTCATTTATTTTTTGTCATTTTTTTTTTTTTTGCAATATCCCTATATAGTGCGGTATACGTGGGTTATACGGTACTCGTCATCGTCGGGGCGATAGCGTAGACAGGGAACGAGCTGAAAGCCTTCTACCTAACCTGGGCCGGGGAAAAAAACGAATAAAAATAAAATAAAAATAAAAGAACAATAATTCAAAAGAAAGAAGAGCAGAATGGAAGCTTCTCGCCCGGCCAACTAACGTGGAACGGAAAAAAATTAAAATAACAAAGTTAAAAAATTTTATGAAAATGAAACAACGAGGCAAAAAAGCAGAAGAGCAGAATAGAAACTTCTCACCCGCTTAGCTAACAAGGAACGTAAAAACACATAAAAAACAAAAGTAAATAAAGATACAATAACGACAAGGCAGAACGGCAGAATTGAAGCTTCTCACCCAGTTAGCTAATTTGAACCGGAAAAACACATAAAAAAAACCAACAAAATTTAAAGAAAATAAAAATAAAAAGAAAACAAAACAAGGCAGTAGAGCAGAAGAGCCGAATCGAAGCTTCTTGCCCGGCAAGCTAACGCGGACCGGTAAAAAAAAATTAAAAACCAAAATATAAACTTAAAGAAAATAAAAATAAGAACAACACAAGGCAGAAGAGCAGAATCGTCGCTTCTCGGCCGTCTCGCTAACGCGGACCAAAAAAAACAAAAATCAAAACAAAAAAAAATATCTAAAGAAAATAAAAATAAGAATAAAACAACAAGCCAGAAGAGCAGAAGAGCAGAATCGAAGCTTCTCCTTGTCCCTCTCGCCCGTCCGCTCGCCCCTTTCTCACAACCGGCGGTAACCGCCTCTCTCCCGAGACCCTTCAGTTTTCTCGGGATTCGAGTTTTGCGACGGCTCGCGTTGATAACGTCGAGAAGTTTGAGTCTCTCTCTATCTTCGTGGCGGTGGAATGTTGATTCTTGTAAGTCGTCGTCCCGGCGCACGAATCTTCGGTTGCGGCAGGTCCCTATCTTCTCGGTGGCCCGCTGATGGCCCGGCGACGGTGAGAAGAGAGGAGCGTCCTATTAGAGCGTGCGAGAGTGTCTTTTTTAAATTTCCGAAGGGGGGCGGCGCGGAGGGGGGGGGGGGGTATACGTATAGCGAGCACGGAGCGCGATGGGACGAGATGAAAATACCTCGCGAGGGCATCGGCAGCGGGGCAGGTAAAAACGGACACGAATGACGCTGACGAGACATCCCCGGGGACGTTCCTCATCCTCTCTCGCTCTTCGGCTCTTTCGTCCTCCGCGTCCCGTAGCGTTACACACAAAACCCACGAAACTCACTCCCAAACTTCGCCGCAACGCGCATCGCTCGGTCCACAGCGGTCACCGTACACTCCGTGAAACTTCTGTCCTCCAGATCTCCCAGAGGACTTTCGCGTCCCGGGACGCGCTTTTGATCCCTCGACATTTCTCTACAAGCTATCGCGCGTTAAAAACAGAATATATGTATATAAGAATATAAGTATATATTGTACTTTTTTTTACAAATATATATGAATATAATATATATATTATTATTTTGCGATATGAAAATTAGAACCAAACCAAACATGTAAAATCTGTAATAGGAATGCATTCGAAACAATGGAACACATATTTATATACTGTCCAATCTACGAGCCATTCAGATGTCACTACCTGCGAAACGCTATTACCCTGGAGAATGCAGCTAAACTATTACAAGCAGAAATAATCGACGATATAAAGAAAGTCCCTTATTTTATAACGAGGTCACTAATGCTAAGAGCGTTCGGCTTAAACCAATAACCGATATATTGGAGTCGTGCTGTCTTGTATTCTTGTATTATTTTATTAATTTTCTTCTATTTAGATGTAAGGAACACCACTTCTACCCCCCCCCCCTGCTATAAGAATCTTTATGTATTCTGGAGAAGCAATACATTTATTATTATTATTATTGTTATTATTATATTATTATTTTGTTTGTTTGTTTGTTTGTTTATTTGATCATGTGGTCAAATTTCATCAAGTTACAACGGCTGTATTTTGCATCGTGCAAATTTTTCTCGAGGAAGTTCACTTGGAGATTAAAATTCTATAAGTGGACAATTGGTTATTCTTCCCAAGGCCGTGCACTGATAGAGACTTGCCAAAGACAAAATTTGATGTCATGCAGATATGTTCAGGGTCATTTATTGTAATAGAAACGGCTCAAGCCAGATTACAGTAGATGAGGCATCGCATCCATCGATTTGGTGTAGTGAGAATGACCGGACATGACATATGTAGATACAAACGACGCTTAAAGACTAATCGTATGGAAATGTTGCGCAGAAACTTAATTTGAAACGAAAATAGAGAACCGTCGAAGAAAGCAACTAGGACACAATACAGATTGTCCAGTTTTAAAGAACGTGAGAACCAACTGTGAAATATGTAATTGACTCGATTAAACGAAATCACGGAATTATTATTATTATTTTATATATAATAATATCGTAGTAGTAAATGTATTTATTAACATTGGTGTTTACAATATTGGCCGTGAGACATTAACAAACGATATGCAATACACATAGTTTGTTATGTTTATGTTACGTTTACGTATACATAGGTAAACGTCCGAGTGACCGAACACGTCCCAGTGGCCGGACAAAGCGTCCGTGCTAGAGGGACGGAAATGTGCGGATAGATTATTATTGGAAAATTGAGTTTTGCTCCACTGTCCCACTTTGCCCCGTTTTCCCTTATATGGGTATAAATGAGTGAAAAAATAACGCTGGCGAAGGGCATTTCGAACGACCTGTCGATAGATTCCCGTCGCCTAAGCCGCGGCTTACGGCTATTCCCGGATGGCTGGACTGCAGTCTTTAGCGGTCGTCACGGGAACGTTGCTCGTGGATCGTAACGCCTCGCGGATCCTCGGGGACAGATACGTCAACGGGAGAACACGGGAACAACCCGGCGAACGGACGGCAAACGGACGCCCATGTCCGAACCACATCCCCTTTTTCGTTCTGCGCAAGAAAACAGAAAGAAAGAAAAACTCCCACCTAAATCCCATACAGGATGAAAAAAAATATCGCTTTCGGACCGAGAAAAAGAAACAAAAAGAAAAATAGTTATTTTACCTCTGCTCACAATTTTTTAAATGCCAAAAGAGCTTAAAGCAAAAATGTAAAAAGGAAAAACGAAAAGTAAAAATATAACTGTTGCTTCAAACGTGTTCGGACTTTTAAGGATTAGAAGGGTTGAAAGATTATGTAGTATGTTTTTGCAGCCCGCGAATGAATTATTATTTTGGGAATTGATTTTTTTTTACTTTTCAATGGAATTCTAACGTATCACGATCTCTCAGTCGTTGGAACCTTTGGGTGCTTTAATTCTTCATTAGAAATATAAATATATCTATATATATTTTTCAAAATTGTTTTCGTGTAGTTTCAACGACATTCGCGGTAAAAAGACTCTCGCGTTCTTTTAATTAAGAATTAAAAGAACAGTCGACAGATTGTCCAGCTTTTGGCAGCCGACGAGCGAATTGTTACCTTTACTAATTGAATTTATTTATTTATCTATTATCATTATTTTTTCAATGAAATTCCAACGTATCACGATCTATCATTCCTTGAAAGCTTCGCGTGCCTCAATTCTCCGTTAGATAAATATATATATAAAAAAAATTGTTTTCTTGTAATTCGTGGAAAAAAGATTCGCAGCCGAGCATTACTTTTGCCCAGGGCTCTGTGCACATACATATATGGTTCGCAATAAGCCCGCTCTTGTTCGGACTTTTAAGAATTAAAAGAACAGTCGAAAGATTATGTAATTTTCGGCAGGCCGCGAGCGTATTTTTCCTTAGTAATTGAATATTTCTTTTACTTTTATTATAATTATTTTTTATTTAATGAAATTCCAACACATCACGATCCATCATTCCTCGGAAGCTTCGCGTGCTTTAATTTTCTGATAGATAAATATATATATATTTTTAAAACTGTTTTCGTGTAGTTGCAACAACAGTCGTGAAAAAAAGACTTCGCGATCGAGCCGAGCATCACCTTTGACCGCCCTCTGCACACATACGGTTATATAGATAAATATATATATACATAGTGCGCAAGAAACCCGCAAAGTCGTCCGAATACCCTATAGATTTGGAGAATCGCCATTGTAGTACGTGCATGGAAAATAAGAGCTCGCTGCGGCACGATAGGTCGAGTGAGACGTGAGAGAGTATAGTGGTAGGCCGATCCATCAAAACTCCGTGTCAGTAGCCATTAGCACGCTCTCGATCCGCCAGCCGGACCGCAGCGAGATGCTGCTGCAGCAGCCGCATCCCCCCAGGTCCTCTGGATATACATGTCGCTCGCGGACTCCATTGAAACTTTTAGTGAAAATCTCGCGGTACACAACTCTTCGCCCTCCGGCGCAGCGCCGGCCCTCTCGAAGAGATGGCTCTATACACATCGTTGATCGAAACTTTCGGGATGGGACTGGAAATTACAACGGATTTGGCTCGAATTATCGGGAACGAAACTTTTTGCTTTGGCAATCGAGTGTAACTGAAAATTAAGGGTTGATCGATGCAACGCTTTTTCGAAAGAAGTTACAGCGGACGGGAGAAGTAGATTTTATATTCAATTTATGGTAAAAAAAATTACTCTTTTTTCGTGATTATATTGCCGGCTTTGGGAGGTAAAATAAGTTTTTCTGTACGTTTAGGGTTTGTTTTTATTTTTTGAAAAACTTTCGCCTTTTTCGTTTTCTTGTTAATTTTAGAATTACTTTGTCGGTAGGTTGGAGTTGTGTAAGGGAGAAAGTGTATTGCGGTGCAAATAAAAATTGGAATGATAGATTGTGTGTTGTAAACGTGTTTTGCAGGTTCTGGGATGCAAAAGTGGAATGCATTTTTCCATTTCCGCCGGTTTGTCTCGGAGTCGGCAGCTTTAGATGGAGAAAAATATCATTTTGTGGGAGGAATAAAATACGGGACTTATTATTAAGCAGTAAAATTTAAACAAAAATTAAGATGACTTAGGAGTTCGCAAAAACCGAATGCGTTTTCCGAAACTTACACGAAAAAAATTATTCCTTCACGAATAAAATCCGGTACTTATTACAAGGCAGTAACACTGTAAAAAAATGGTTTGAAAATTACTGAACGGTGTTGGAAGTTTTTTTACATAAACTGTTTGCGAAATTTCAAACACATGTGCTTTGCAATTTTACAGTAAAATTTCCATTTTTAATGAACATTTTTGGAAATTTCAGCCAAAAGATTTGTAATTTTAGTATCTGGTATTTTCAGTTTACCAAAAAAGCACATGAATGTTCAATTAATGTAAGTAATGTTAGCAAATTTCAAGTTCCAGTACACTAAATTTACAATTTATTTTTACAGTGAAAATAAAAAAAAATTAAGATGGCTTAGGAGTTCGAAAAAACCGAATGCATTTTCCCATTTCTGTCTGTTTCGTCCGAAACTTACACGAAAAAATTATTCCGGCACGAATAAGATCCGTGACTTACGATTAGACAGAAAAATTAAAAAATAATAAAGATGGCCCAGGAATTTGCAAAAGCCAAAATTTCTCAGCGTTTTCCAGACGAGATATGAGAAATAGGCGCATGTGCTACCGCAGCAGTCGCCCAATATAGTAAATAAAGACGAAAAGAGAGAGAGGGTGAGAGACGTAGAGAAAGAGCAATATGAGGCTAACACAGATGAGGTAGCGTGTGCGAGGTTCTCCCCGCGGGGATAGCAAAGAACGGTCTGCGGGCGGTAACGATCCATCACATAGGTGTCAGTCTCCCTCCTTCGCGAGAAACAACTAGCTATGACATTCTGTCTCGCTCGCTTCGTTCGACTGTCGAGAACGCGTTACGCCACTTCGTAACACACAAGCACTTACATACCCCCCCCCAGCGCGGCATTAGAGTTCCTCCTCGGGTATTTCGCACTTCCTCTCGGTTTCTCACTTCCTCTCTGTTTTACCGACAGTCGATAAGCGCCGATCTTGAAACCGATTTTTTATTTAATCGTATCTGCATCGTGATTAACAATAAAAATATAGGGTACAGCGGGGCAAAATGGAGCAACGGGGCAAAACGAGGTTTTTGGGCAAAACGTCATTTTCCAATAATTTTTGGATGCCCGAATTCGCCCTATCGGATACATGCAGACTTTTCTGCCCAGTTTTGCCACATTGCCCGATCCAAAAATGATTGGAAAATTTAGTTTTGCCCAAAAACCCCGTTTTGCCCCGTTGCCCCATTTTGCCCCGCTCTCCCCTACGAGTCGGCGTATCAATTAAGCGTCGCGAGCCAACGACAGCGAATACTATGTTAACGATGCGGAGAGAGTGAGAGATACGCCTGTGACAAGAAGGTGGGCGCGGGTATCAATCATATCGCGCGCTCCCGGCGTGTGAACTGTAAAACAGCTCGTTCGATTCTGACACGATTGAGATCTCTCATGTCGGATTTCGTCTGTTGCGGCTTGTGCTTTTCGCTGTGGGTGTCAACCGCCTGTAACGGATATACCGTGGAGATAGAGAGAGAACTCGGCATTCTACGTCTCCTTTATCAGTGTTATTATACGATGCCCACGATAAAGTGCCATTTCTGGTCGGTGAACGTGATTTAACAATTAATTTCAATAAGCCGACGTCTCTATAGTGTTTCACTGGTATACGCTATTCAAGTTTTACACGCGTCAATTATTAATATAAAAAAATTATATTTTAATGTTTATTTATCACATTTATCATAATTATCACATGACAATTGTGCATTTTTTAATAGTATTTTAATACCCCGATTACCGATTACCGGTAGTTGTCCTTTTGACCAATATTTTATGCCTTCAATAAAGAGCCATTTCTGTTCGGTGAATATGATTTAACTGTTAATTTCAATAAGCTATTCTGCCCCATTCAAATTTATCACGCGTCAATTCTTAATATAAAAAAATTATATTTTAATGTTTATTTATCACATTTATCATAATTATCACATGACAATTGTGCATTTTTTAATAGTATTTTAATACCCCAATTACCGATTACCAGTAGTTGTCCTTTTGACCAATATTTTATGCCTTCAATGAAGTGCCTTTTCTGTTCGATGAATACGATTTAACTGTTACTTTCAATAAGCTATTCTGCCCTATTCAAATTTATCACGCGTCAATTCTTAATACAAAAAAATTATATTTTAATGTTTATTTATCACATTTATCATAATTATCACATGACAATTGTGCATTAAAAAATATAGTATTTTAGTATCCCAATTACCGATTACCATTAATTGACCTTTTAACCAATACTTTATGCTTTCGATAATGCCCTTCCGGTTCACATTCTCGCGTTAAACTAAGAGTTACTCTCAACTTTACCAACGAATTCACAAATCCGTACTAGGCACTTTGACAGCAACAGGGAATTTGAAACACCAACATCTAGGAATACGGAACGGGGAAAGAAAAAAAAATTGAGCTTCGAGTCGACCCGGCTGTCGTCTGCTATTGAGAACATTATTCTCAGGCTCCGAGCGTAGTTCTCGCGGACATCTTGGCTGCTGTTGACAACGTGAACGGCAGTTGTGAAGTTTTCCGCCGTGGAACGTACGAGAAAGAGCGGCGTATAACCTACTCGTACGGGGCTAGGGTACAATTCTATTTGTTGGATGATTGTACTGCTGCGAAATCAAGTCTGACGAAGATCGATCGTCGGCGTTTCAGGCGTCAACACACAGAGAACAGCCGGGTCTAGGCTGGAGGCACGTCCCTCCCGAGGTCGGAATACGACAGCCCGCCCCGTTCCCGGTTAACATCCCCATTCCCGTCCGACGCTACTTTCATGTCTCCTCTCATTCCGCCTCGGCCTCGTCGCAGATGCTGCCAATCTTTCAGCAAAGTTTCCGCGAAGACATTTTCTTTGATAGAAGTGTCTCGAGAATTACACGATTCGCCTACGAATTCTCTTCGAAGCACATACGCACGACGCGTAGTGTAGTGTAGTGTTATATATTTTTTGTGTTTATTCGGTATTCACACTGATAAAAAAATACGGTTGAATCAACTAATATTCGGGCAAGGACGTCCAACTAAATATTTTGTTGGTACACTTAAAAAATTGGTTAGTTCAAACATTTTTCGGTTGACTTCACCTAAATATTTTTGAGTGATTAAACTATTTTGTTCAAGCAACAAAATATTTATTTCAACGGCCCTGCCCGAATCTCAGTTGATTCAACTGTATTTTTTATCAGTGCATTCGGTTTGTTTCGACGTCCTAATGTACAATGCATATATATGTATCTATAGCGTTGCAATACCTGTCGTAGTCTTGTGCTAACAATTCAATAGATGCACACAGATCAGCATAAATGTTAATTCGTAATCTTCGTTTTTCACTTCGTATCTCAATTTTCTGAATTATCGTATGTTGATGTTCCTTGATGTAGCTTTCCGACAGATCGTATTGTCTCATTGTGTCGGAGTGAAAAACGGTTGTAGAGGAAAGGTTGATCGTTGATCGCTAAAAAAATATCTCACATTGTTCTTCATAACTTAGTTGCTGCTGAGGCTTCAACAATGTACCTTTCGAGCGCATCGAGCTCTCGCATAATCCGTGCGTCTGGTATTTATCTAGGGATCTTTTAGCGGTGGGTCGAACAGCTGAGTTTGGGTAAGGCCGATAGAAGAGTAGACTGTGATAGAGATCCTGGCTTGCTTCGTCACGCTTTCGACTTCCGGTTGCGCTACAGCAGTTGCACTGTACGAATCCTGGTTCACTTGGGCGCACTTTTTTTACTTCCGGCTGCGCAACATCCGGTTGTCTGTCTGTAAAACTGTACGAGTTGTTTACTGCTGCCATCCATTGAATGTCCGTAATTTCGTATCGGTGGGGCTAAAGACAAACCAGAAACTACTTTACCGTCTGACGACAAATCGAAACGGTAGATTGTGTCAGCGAAAAACTACCGGAAGTGGCATCGGTCACGCCGTTTACAACCATCTGTACTGTTTTACCGACAGACGTAACATCCGCTAGATGGAGCCATCGATCGACTGGTACTGTTTTACCAACAGACGACGAGATGTAGCGCAACCGGAAGTGAAAAAGCTCGGCAAAGTGAACCAGACCGGCATATAATCTACTGCGAAAGTACCCGGGCCAGCCGCTCGCGTCGCCACTGTCCGGTCTGTTGTCCCCGACTTTCGTGAGGCCACGCGTGTTCATTGAAACCCATGATTGAAACAAACTTTGTAAACGATCGAGCAAGGCATGGCTTGCTGATAATTTAATTACAATTGCAACTGAGTAAATATTAATACGGGCGATTGTTATAACGTTATAATAATCGAACAAAAATGGATTTTATATCGCACGAAACCGAAAGCAAAATGTTTGCTTATCTGCGAGAGATCGGCTGCTGCATGAGTTGTTGCCTGCGGTTCGTAGGTACGCGAAGTCTGGAGACCTTTCGCGAACCGGCGGACAGTGCAGTAAAGGTAAGTACATAAATCATCCATGCCGCATGATGAGAGGCAAGTTGTGAATCGATCTTCATTAGTTTCTCCTTGCTTTGCAGCTCAAGTACGTTGCCGAAGGCGGAAAGATCGTCGACGACGATGCATCGCCGTGTGCGGCTTGTTTGGGAATCCTGCAGGAAGTTACGCAGAAATCTGCCGTCGAAAAAGTACGTTGGTAAAAAAAAACTTACTTTGAGAATGGAAAAGAAAGAAAAGTTTTGTTGTTTTTAAGATGATAAGCGCCATTGAGGAAGGTGCTTACGACGATAGCGACTTCAATTGCGCTCTGACTCTGCCTGTTTGCCTGGCCTTGAGAGAACGATCCGTACAAACAGCCCTGAGCATGCACTTTCAATTATCCGACACTCAGCAAACTTCGCTCAGGCTCCGAACTCAGAACATCAAAGAAATATGGAAATCCAAGGTACTGGGACAAGTGGAGAAAGTTGTGGGAAAACACTTACTCGCCGCACCGAATCCTTCGCCGCTTCTTGTAGAAATTTCTTTTACCTACAAGGACGACAACAGCGAGATTGCTTCGTTGTGAGTATCCGACTGGGAACCTTTGATAAATATTTCTTGTCCACAAAGAACCACAATTCTAATTTTTTTATTTTACAATTTTTATAATTACAAAAATAATTATACTTATTCACAAAATTAAATTGTAAAATTAAGGAGAAACAACATTTTTTTAACATTTATGGATGAAAAATGTTAGTTAAATGTACCAAAAACTTTTATGGGTAGTTAATTGATTTTAAGGTAATGTTTTTGCTGATCGAGCTAATTTAACAGTTCCAGAACGAATGGGAAGAAAAATCAGTCGCCCAAGTTTAGCAGAAAAACAATGGAAAATACCCTGATAGGTATGACGAACGATGCATTCCAGGAATGTTACAAGTCTCCTCCAGCTAGGCCGGAGAACTTTGTCGTAGTGGAAAAACCTACGTGTGTTCATGCAAGCATATTTATAGGAGGTTCGTCTACTTTGCACCCAACGTTTTTTGGTTCCTCGTAATGCATCGAAATTTTATTGAGGAAAACTATGGAATATTTCTTTAGACGCTTGGAGAGTGTTCTTTTCACTAAACTTGTAGATTTCAGGCCGATACGCCAAGTTTTCTAGACAGCTGAGTCAAACACCTTGGTTCATAAACGGCGAAAAGAAGATGGAAACATCGGTGCAGGATCTGATTTGCGGACCGATGATCAAGCTTACGAAAGCCGACTGTGAGTCCGAACAGAAGTTAATCTTGGGTCTGGTAGAGGCGAGATTCAAGAAAATCTTGATTAAAAACAATCGAATTCGGTTTATTTCCGAAGAGTGTGACCGAATAGCCAACGTAGCTTACATCTTTCCGTTCCTACACTAAATTTACTCTGAATTCTTTAAATTTTTTTGTCAAAGTAGAGAAACATAGAAAAAGTGTGCGCCAGATCCATGTGTGGTGTTAAAGAGGTGCAAGAATTAATACGGAGTATTATAGGATGAATTCTCAAAACGCATAGAAATAGAAAATATGCTTTCTTCGTTTCTCAACAGCGGTAAAGTTTTTGTCCTCCGGACGCGAGGACGTCGATGTCAGGAGTATTCGTTCGGGCAGGCCTTTCGCGGTGGAGCTCGTGAATCCAAAAAAAACAATTATATCAGCCGAGCAGCTGGACGACATAGTCACGGAGATCAATAACGAAACGGACTTAGTAAAGATAACGGTGAAGTTAAAGGTCCTCAACACGTAAGTTTCGACTACAAAACCAAAGACAACCTTTCGAGAGAGCGCCGAGAGATAACGCGTCTTAAATCCGTTCGCTTTCAGATTGGATCTTAAAAAACTCAAGGAGGGCGAGAACGAAAAGACGAAGGTGTATCGTGCACTGTGTACTTTGAAGAACGCATCGAGGGACCTCGTGAAGCTCGACAAACTGAAGGATATGAAAGACGTGGAGATCGTGCAAAAGACACCGATGAGAGTGCTGCACAGACGACCGCTCATGCCGCGAGTTCGTGTCATCCACGCGATGAGGTCGAGGTGGCTGAGGGACGAGGAGCTCGCCAAGATACGAGAACACGCTACGAAATCGGGTGCATCCGATACCTCGCACATCGACGATCTATTCGTTTTCGATGTTAAGACCCAGGCGGGCACTTACGTCAAAGAGTTCGTTCACGGCGATTTCGGTAGAACTAAGCCAAGCTTGTGCGACATTCTCGGTGCCGATTTCGATATCGTAGCGCTCGATGTGACTGCTATAAATCTGGAGTGGCCATGATGATCTCGCGTTTTTAATTCAGCCCACTCGTTCCCAATGAACTTTTTTCAGGCATTTATTTTATCGAATATCCGATATATTACAACGTCCATATCGATATGTCGTAACGTTGACGAAGCGCCTTGATCAAACCTGCGCGCTGTTTCTATTCCAAAGGTAAACGTTTTATTGCGATGACGCGTCACTCGATTGTTATGCTCTTTTTGAGATTCATTCTCTGCCCTTGACAGAATAAACTACCGTTTAAGGTACACATTTTCGTATAGATACAAATTAATCCGTCATTTCACGCTCGGATGTGTGGATCGTAGAGAGCTCGACAGGTATAGTTGTTTTTGTTTCGTTGATGGTTTTTTTTCGTAGTTTTCTCGATATCAGAGTCGCGTTTTCGTGTTCCATGATTTCTCTCGACTCGTTCTACTATGCAGCTCGATGATATCCCTTTATTCACTCTTCCTGCCGATGTTACCTGTTGGGCCGTTGTTCCTCCACCAGTCCTATCAGTCTCTGGCGCGTCTTCTTGTTGTTTTGGCACGCGCAGGAAATCAGACCCACCAGGTGTTTGACCGAATATTCCTGCGAACCATAAACGGCGCTACAGTCTTCCGATATATAATTGGCAGATTATAACGGTAGAAAACTCGAATCGAATTTGCAATTACCTTGTGTTCCTTGACCCATTCTTCCAAGGTGTTCTCCGGAATATAATACGCCTTTATATACAATTCCACGTACTCGCTATGAGGCATCGGTCTCACGCACGCAATTTTTTCAAACTTCGACTTCAGTTGAGTAAAATCGAGTTGCATGAGGCCTCGCCCGCCGTTCGAGCACTTCTTAGCACCGGAGAATCTGCGACGAAAAAATAGTACATTACGTCGGTGAGTGTGAGTTTACAGCAAGCGCCGAAAGCGAGAGTTGCAATTATACGAGTTAAGGAGGTTTGAGCGAGTGGTGTTCATTTTGCCTAAATTCGAGAAATTCGGGCAAGAATTGCAAACACTTCCCAAAGTTATAAAAATCGGAAAAAATTCATACTTATTATAGGCACTGAAAAGATTCATTTTGCATAATAATAATTTCAAAATGTTATTAACAAATTGTTGAAAA
>JAPYZD010003248.1:0-13538 GCA_030522725.1 Ichneumoninae sp. B BG-2022a
TAATCTTCTCAGTACGTTTAGTATACATGATTTTTTTCAGATTTTTACACCATCAAGAAGTACTTGCAATTTTCTCTTATTGTTGTCGAACTTATGCGATGTCAGCACGCAGCGAGACTCCCTCCTTAAGGGATTCACATCGAAACAGCGCTGACATTCTGCTTTTATATAATCTTTATATCTGTTTTTTTTATAGACTTTGTGACTGCTGTTTGATTCGGGAGCTGGGGTTGGCGCGCAGGGAAACGAGGATCCAAGCGAGTGAGAGTTCTAGGAAAGAAGCTCGGAGAAGTTGAAGGGCCGGAAGGAAACGCGATTCACTGGCCTTTTTTAAAATTTAATAGCATTCGAAAATTCAAGGCACGTCCGTGTATCTTGTGCTTTACCTTCATAATTGCGAATGAAGTTTGCAAACTTCTTTGATTCATTAAAAATGCCCTTCTGTAATGCAAATTTCCTTTTGTCAAGGGTATTATTTTTGTAAGTTTTCTTCCACAGAACTTCACATCGGAACATCGCCGATATTCTGCTTCCTTATAATGTTTTTTGCAGCGTCGTCTGTCTCTCGTAGGGTTCGTGCCTTCGGGAGTCGATATTGGCGAGCAGGGAAACGAGAATACAAGCTGGTAAAACCTCAGATAAAAGCTTGTAATAAACGCGTGTATAATTCGGCTTGTTCAAGAGTGCGAGGGAAGGAGCTCGGAAGGAAATGCGCCTCACTGACCTTTCGTAAAATTTAACAGCGTTAAAAAATTCAAGGCACGTCGGTGTAGTTTGTCTTTTACCTTAATTATGCCAACTTCTTCAATTAATTAAATTTTTTTCCGATAACGCAAATTCTCTTTCATCAACGATATTATTTTTTGTTCAAGAAAAAATCAGCATCGTAACGTCGCTGATATTCTGCTCGCTCATAATGCGTCCATTCTAATGCAGTGTCGTTTGTCTTCGTGGTTACCAGCGTTGACGAGCAGGGAAACGAGCATACAAGCGGGTAAGAGTTCGAGGGAATAAGCTCGGAGAGGTCGCAGGGCCGAAAGGAAACGCGACTCACTGGCCGGGCACAGGCTAAAACAATATCAAAACTTGGTCAGGACCGAGGGAAAACAGTCTCCGCGATTGAATGATATTCTGGGGGTGAGCCGGAGCAAGCGGAGGACCGGCCATCTGGCGTTCTACAGCTGCTGGCAGACGCTTGCCGCTGCTGCTGGGTTATACGTTGCCAGCATTCGAAATGGCGTTACGGTACCGCTGCAAGTTCGCCAGAGAGCAGAACGGGGCTGTTCCACTGGCACGGTACGGGAAGAGGCGGTGGGGAGACGGTTCGCCAGTCGGGCGAATAAGGGAGTGACATACCATAAAGCACGAAACTTATATGCATCACCGCGTTGTGTGGCTGGTTCGAGCTCGAGCTGTTTCTCCCAGAATCCACGGTTAAAACCAATATGCTACCGTTATAACAGCCCAAGGCATCAATGAGCTCTTTCGTAAAATAAATAAACCATACAGGTTTGAAGGGGACGGGCAGAGTTTCGAGACATTTTTTTATTTTGTTTGCTTGTGTAGTATTTTAATATTCGGAACAAACCCTTCTTGGATCGATATGTTAGCCATTCTCTGTCGACTCAACCACTTTTTTGGTTCAGAGCCATCTCATAATTGGCTACATTTTAGGATCACTTGAAACCTTTGAGAATTTTGTCAAATTTTTTAATCCATTCATCGTCGAACATCCTACAAAATTGGCAGCGTAATCGACGATGTCGCATTGCACGACAGAATGCAATTTTCATTCCTTCGTGCTAAAAATATAATTTCCGATAGGAACAAAAATAAAATACATATTTTGAATTAAATAGTTAATGAATAAAAATAACTTTTTGTCATTATATTTTTGCCCGATTTAACCCTTTCACGATACATAAATTTAGAAGAAACGCATCTCCCTAAATGAATGCATCAAAAAATCTGAACAAATTCCCAAAGGCTACTGTCAAGTGGAAAATTTGGTTTCCACTTTTAAGTGGAAATTAAAATAATATGAGAAAAAAATATGACCAATAATGGGCCAGATCTGACCGGGTCGCAAAATCCATGTGTGAGGAGCGCACGGTAAGCCACACAAAACATTTTCAACGCTAATATCGACCCAACCGTATAAAGCGTGGAGTCACGCTGTTGTGCTCATAATTAGTTGGAAATGTTCGGCTAGACAATAACGTAATGGGTCTTACAGTCTTGCGGTGATTCGGGCGGGTATTTGTTCCTGTTGTACTGACACGCTTGAAGCAATACGCTGAAGGGTTGACGATCCGGGACCCGGTATGCGAGGTGGTGGCGCGGCAGCAGAAAATGGAGAAACGGATAAGGGAGGAGCGGGCGCGAAAGGATGTTCACGTGACGGCTCGCTTAATTGAGTTTCCAGTTTTTAAGTGTTTTAGCATTTTTACCATAAAGCACGAAACTTATATGCATCGCCGCGTTGCATGGCTCGTTCGGGCTCGAGTTGCTTCTGCCGACATCCACGGATGAAACCAATACGCTGTAGATATATATATATATATATATATATATATATATATATGTATGTATGTATATATAGCAGAATGCATCGATGCGTAAATTCGAAAAATAAATAAACAATCGAGGATTGCAGGCCGAGCTTTACGCCGCAATTCCCCGGTTTCAATTCGCGCATGCGCCGCTCCTAAAACTGATATCCACGGAACGCAATGCAGCACGAATGTACCCGAGTAGAAATTTTCGAGCATTACAGCGGGCCCTTGTCAGGCCTTATCAGGACCCGAAACCTAAGGAAATAAGCTCGTTGAAAATTGGTGTTGCATGATCCGCCCTGTCACAAATACTTATCGACGAAGACGACACGAATTCGTATACGTGGCCGGTATGCATGCTGCGAACAGTCGAACGATTGCCGGAATAGCTGACATGCATGCCCGCCCCGACACTGTTTATTCGTCGAAATTCATCGAGTAAATTTATCATTTTCCATCTCACCGCAGTAGATGCATTAACAGGAACGAATTTATGCATCACACCGCGTGATAGACATACACATATATGACAGGTATATATGTACATACATATATTACATATATATATGTATACGCGTTTATATATTCCATACAGTTATGAGTAGCTTCGTAGTAATTATTATATGTATTTTAGAATCGTTGTAAACCGTGGAAAATTGTCGATCTGTAAAAAAAAAATTGAACGATCGTTTCGTCATGCGTTCCTTTATCAGAGCACTTATTGGGGTTGGGTCTGCCCAGCTGGAAATTTAGTTGGGAACAAGAACAACGCATGGAAAGGAAATTTCACAGCTTTCTGGCGCGTTTTTATATTCCATATAGTTATAAGTAGCTTCGAAGTAATTATATGATTTTTATAATAATTATAAACCGTGGAATTCAATCAATTGGTAAAAAAAAGATCGGACAATCGTTTCCTCGTGCGTTCCCTCATCAGCTCAGGGATTAGGATTGAGTCTGACCAACTGGCAATTAAATTGGAAACAAGAGCAACGCACGGAAAGGTAAAAAGTTAGTGAACAGCTGGATAACCCGTTGGTGCATGCAGCTTCACGCAACGTCGAATAGTTAGGGTAATTCCGCCATGTGAGTAACTATAGTTGGGGGCCATAGAAGAAAGTTCCCTCAGTGTGTGGCGGAGGTGCTCGCGCGCGCCAGGAAGCTATTACGCGAGGGTGCATCCCGCCCGCAGCAGGGGTGGCGGCGGGCCTGGCCCGCACTCCGTCGGGCACACATATTACGGGGTTGCCGAGTTCGGGTCCGCAAAGAGGTCAGCTCTCTCCCTCCTGTCTCAGAGAGACAGGAGGGAGAGAGATAGAAAAGGGGCGGAAGAGGCTCCGGCAGCGCGTTTCGGGATTGCAGCCATTCCTCACCCGGGCCGTGATAAGGGACAACCGCGAACATAGCTTGATGCAATGCACCATTCTTTCTTGGAGCTTTCAAGCTCCTTGGAAACGGCGCGACGTACAGATATGCGCCAGTCCTAAACTACGAACAACTGTTTTTCCAACGTACATTCATTTCAAGAGTCATCGATCAGTCCCGTCCCGATCTTGACAAAGGAACAACCCCGAAGAATGCCTCACGCGCTATTCCCACGTATCTCGTATCTCGCGATAAACCGAGCCTCGTTACCGGTGGAGATCGTGGCGGAAGAAATTTTCCATTATTCCGTGCGCTGCACTGGGGGGGAGAGTTATCCGTTGAAACCGTGTTATTGTAGCGTCGATGATGCGGCGGAACGTGAGCCAGCGTCAGCACGCGAATTGTTAGTTGAAATAGATTTCGTAATGGTCGGTTGTTTTATGCTCTCACGAGAAAGTGGACATGGAAACCGATGGAACAAACGACAACGACTGCTGCAGTGCTCTGCGACCAGCGACCCGGGCCGGTTCGCTGCAGTTATTGACCGAGTCGGAAGTTGTTACCGCGCGTGCCTTGTTTTGCTGACTTTAATCTCATTGATCGAGATCAAAAATATAGAGGCTTAGGTATTGATATCGGTTTTTCGAGGAAAATTTTTTATTATAGCTGAACAGGTATTGAAGGGCTGGTTGTCGAATTGATAGCGTGGGGTAAACATAGGGATAACGTGGGATAATTTGTATCGCGTAAAAAACGTGAATATGCTATGGCTCATGTGTCGTTTAATCACGAGCCAATCAGGTTTTAGTTCCTTTTGCCTTATACTGTTAGTAAACATTTGCGGTTTGTTAATTACACGCATGAAAAACAAAATTATATGAACAATTGTGTGCTGTGCAAAAAAAAAATACTGCGTGATTCCAGCAATTTCATTATTTCCTATATGGCCAAATCAGTGGGCATGTATGCTGTGGATGCGTAAATATTACCGATCGCTCATGCATACCTTGACGTATTTTTCTCTTAAAAATTCCGTTCTTTTGGCGGTATTTTTTTTCTCATTCAAATTCAAAATTCCTATCTTTCATGAATTCATAGAATTTGAGTAATTATTGCTTGTTACGTCCTGCCGCTCACAGCTACCGATTTTTGGGTCTAAAAGCAATCGATCAACTTCGACCTCTGTGCCCGGCGATCAAGTTTGAAGGCACCTCGAATCGTCAGAGCAAAAGGCTACACTAGTGAATTGACTGCTGAGACGGAACATTGCTAATTTTTACTTTGCGTCTGCTCAATGACTTTGTTGGACAGGCGATTCAATATGATGCTCATTTTGCACTTTATCGTTTGGCACCTTCAGCGCGCCAGTGTCCGTGGGCCCTCCTGACTGGAGATAAGAGAGAAATGTAAATACGTCAGAGAAACACGGCTTCTACGGAATTAAATTTAAGAAAACGCGAAGAAATCACAAAAACAAGCCACGAAGTCTCAGACATAGACTCACACAACAAAGATACAGAATACAATGGCTAACCTAAAAACATCAAATAACCGAAAACATAACAACACGGAAGAAGCCGGAGAAAAATCAGAAAATAGAAAAGAAGATAAATCACAACAACAAAAATAAAATAAGGAAAAATATAATTCTGCAGAGGACCTCGACCGAGGTCGAAACGTAAATGCTCTAGTTATTTACTTATAACTAGAAAAAGAGGAAAAAAAGACTGATCGTTCCGAAGCCGCAGCTTGGAGAGAAAATACTCGTGGTGAATGTTGGAAATGAAAGGCTCGATAGAACCATAGGTTATAGCGAGACATCAAAGACGTTAATCATTCGACAGGTAAAGAGTGTTAAGCTCGCTACTCACTTTCGGACTTACGCTTTTGAGAAGTGAGAGAGGGGGTTTTGGCCTTTCTTTGACTACTTCCTTCATTACCAAACGAAAAATAATTGCACGCCTTTCAACAAGTGCCCGGAAGGTTGAAGAAAGCACATAACGACGCAATAAGCCCTTTGCATCGAGCGCGACATTTTCAGAAGACAGCGTATTGGTGAGCATTTAGTTCCAAATATTCAGTAAAACTAAAGGGGCTGAATCTTACTGCTGGCGTTCTCTCAGGCACAGAAGGATGATGCAGCAATGACGACAAAGCACCGTCGCGCCATAAGCTCCAATCTCTCTATGTCTTATAACTCAAAGGACTTTGTCGCTTCGAGTGCTCGGTTCAATCAATCATTCGTCCTGGAAAACACGACGTTTTCTGAATTGCGTTAATCGGAGTTCCAATTAGAAGCCGGTGAGGCACAGGCGGAGTCGCTCGCTTCGTAACGAACTGATTGTTAGTCGTCCGAACCTACGCTCGTCCGGCTCCGAGCGTAACGAAACAGAGGTTGTGACATTATCGTCTTTCATTGGACACTTCGGGGTGACGGGTGACAGGTGACGTGACAGAGAACATTTATTTTTTTCTGGAATGTTTCTCGTATGCGGCGGGTGACGGAAACGTGTGAATTATGGAACACAAGAAATCGGGCAATGAAAAGCGATAATTGCTTTTCATTGGACACTTCAGCGTATTGGATGACGTAAAGTAGACATTTTTTTTGTTTTTCTGTGAAATGTTTCTCGAATCGATTCAAAGATTCCACTTCCAAAATATTGGAATACAAATACTTGGTCGCAACTCGTGTACAGCTTTTAAAGTACTTGGAGTCGAAACTCTACCGCATTTTTTTGTTGCTGCAGGTGACAAAAACGTGTGAATTAAGGAACACAAGAAATCGGGCAACATTATCGATTTTCATTGGACACTTCAGGGTGGCGAATGACGTTACACAGAACAATTGTTATTTTTCAGTGAAAGATTCCACCTCCGGCGTATTGTAATATAAATACTTGGCAGCGTCTCGCTGTGATAATTTTTTTAAAGTACTTGGCGTCGAAACTCTACCGCGTCTCTTGATGCATCCAGCGACAGAAACGTGTGAATTAAGGAACACAGGAAAGTGAGCAACATTATCGGGTTTCCCGGGACGCTTCAGGGTGGCGCGTGACGTTACAGAGAACCTTTATTTTTCTCTGGAATGTATCTCGAATACGGGCACCGACAGAAACGTGTGAATCACGGAACAGAGGAAAGTGGGTACAAGAACGTGCCATGATACATCTGAAATGTAGGGTAAAGCGGGACAAAATGGGGCAACGGGGCAAAACGGGGTTTTGGGCAAAACGTAATTTTCCAATAATTTTTGGATGCCCGAATTCGCTCTATCGGATACATCAGGCTTTTCTGCCCAGTTTTGACACCTTGTCCGATCCAAAAATGATTGGAAAATTTCGTTTTGCCCAAAAACCCCATTTTGCCCCGCTCTCCCCTATTTGGAGTGCACTCGAAGAATTAAATTAAAATTTCATCCATGGCCGTATTCTGACGTCTCAAGAAAATATTTCAACGCGATTCCTCGTCGGCTTGCCGACAAATGGAGTTCAACTGGGCCCTGGACTTTCCCAAGAGTCACAATCGATCGATGCAAGAGCGTGAAGCGATCGAACATGACTAAGAAATGGGTAGCCACTAAATATTGACGTGCTACGATAGTCATCTGTCACTGAAACTGTTTCGCAGCTAATGATAGAATACTTAAGAATTAGGTATTCAAGCAATGAATGCTTTAGAACGGAGGATAGGTCGGTGCCGTTCCGTTGTAATCGATGAGACGACAGTTCCAATAAAAAACGTCTTTTCTCGTCGCACTGCTGACAAACGAAGTCAAATGGACGTGAAACTTTGTCTACAGTCGCAGTCGATCCATGCAAGAAGGGCCTGAAGTGATCCAAAATGATTAAGAAATTAGTAGCAACTAAATATTGACGAGGAACAAAGTGGCGCAGATTTCTGCAACAGACGAGACAACCAACGGCAAAAACAAGGTAACAAAAATTTGAGAAGCTACAATCGACATTCCTCCAAACTGTCTCGCAGGACATGATTGGATACGCAAGAATTAGGTATTCAAGCAATGAATACTTAAGTCCTTAAGTACCGTCTGTTGAGACGGTGCCGAACATTCCGTCGTAGTTGACGACGCGACAGTTCCAAAAAATACGTCACCTTCCGCTTCCAGACGTAATATAAAATGCAAAGATACGAGGATGGAGCGATTCTATTACGTGTCATTACGGTGCCTACGTAGCGCAGACCGAGGAACAGCAGGAACATTCGCAACATCGACGCTCACCGCCGCCTCATCCTCGTCGAATCCCTGCGAAATCCTGCAACTTCTCGGTCGTGTTTTCCTGTCGGTAACCATTACCGCGAGGCGCGCATTACGGGCCTTGATTATTATCGAATCTTGTACAGAGGGGCGAGGTGAGGTGCAAGGGGAGGGACAAGTTTCACCTCCGAATTGCCAATTTAACGACGACGGTAATTGGCCCGACAATGACCGCGATCTAGGCGAGGTGCATAACGATCGTAAATGCAACCGCTCTTGCCGCTCCCGTCCTCCATCTGTTCTACGGCTCTATATTGTTCCGGAGTACCTTTGTCTCCCGAGGGTATTCCAGATATTCGACTACCGAAAAAATGCACAGGGGAGAGCGAGGCAAAATCGGACAGTGGGGCAATACGAAATGGAGGGGCACAACACAATTTTCCAATAATTTTTTGATGACCCACTTCGTACCAACGATAACGGGTTTCCAACGTCGTTTTACCTCACTATCACCCACTGAGAAAGAAATGTCAATGACTCAAGTCAAATTCGCTTGGGGGCTGTCAGAGAAAAAAAATTGTTATTTCAATTCTTACAATTCCATACGGAGTTGAAACGATAATATGTCACCTTGACGGTCGTGTCATCCTTCTTTCAATATCAAATGGAATTGTAAGGATTGAAAGTACACAGAAAGAAAAATATCATTGATTCAAGTGAAATTTGCTTACGGGCTGCCAATGAACAAAAAATTTTGTTTCAATTCTACTTTCAATGCGTTTAATTTTATACCGGATTGAAACGATAACATCTCCCATTTTGCCCCGCTCTCCGCTGTAATGCAATGGATCTTACAGTCTTACGGTAATTCGGGCCGGCATTCGTTGCCGTTGTACCTTCACCCTCGAAGTAATGCATGCGCCGAAGGGCCGACGATCCGAAGAACGCTACGCGAGCGGGCGGCGCTGCGGAAGAAAACGAAGCACGGAACGAAGGTGGAGCCGGCGCGATAGGGTGTTCACGAGATGGCTCGCTTAATTGAGTTTCCAGTTTTCAAGCGCCGCACAAGAGAAACGCAGGAGAGAAAAAGCCGGAACGCTCTCCGTGGATGTAAGTCGGCATCGGAAGTGCAAGTACCACAAGCAGATTCTCGAAGCCCCGAACCGAGACCATCGCCTTATCGATGTCTAAGATCTACCTGCTTTAGTGCCCGCACGAGAAATTTTGCCGTTATCTTTTGTGCTCGCACTCTGTGCAACGAACGCGGCGTGTTTGACCCCGAATGCCTCGTCGGGAGTTCCCTCAGCCAATCTCACCGGGCCGTTTGGTATAATGAACCTTTCGCTCGTTTGCCAACTGCTGTCCCTGCCTTTGCTTCCGAGCTTTTGCTTCTCAGCGGTGAAGGTATACGAGTTTGCGCGAAGAAGAGACTTTTGATTCAAAACCGTCGGATATTACTTCGCGACTTCGCGACGAGGATGACTGATTTTTGTCCGTTGCAATTTGGTTTGTTGGAACAGTGTAATACATAAAGTTATACAAAAAGCTCAAAGTCCGAGTGGCGCTGTTGCTCTCGCGGAGGTGGAACGGAAGTGCTTTGGAAACCAGCGAACCCACCTTTATTACGAGGACTTCATTCTCGGTAACGAGGATTTTAATGTACTCCGGATCGAAGTTAATTAAAATTTTATGCAAGATATCGTATTTCCCGGTCCAGTGGGTTTTCGTCTGGTCCGGCGTAATTTGCGATCGCTCGCTTCCGGCGGGTTTCAGCAATCACAAAAATTAACGAGTGTGCAACTTGGTGTCTACTCGAAACTTCAAGCTTAACAAATAAGCGCCCGATCGATGTAGATTTGAACTTGTTTCACCCAAAAAAAAAAAAAATAATTCGGGGCGTATTATATACCTAACTTCTGAATCGATATTATACGAAATCAGGTCTCAAAGATATATCGCTTATTTGAGGTTTGTGAACAATACAGAATTAGTCTTTTTGGCACTTTCGTTTTGGCATTAAAATCGGCGCTTTAGCATTTAAATTCGTTTTTTGGCATCTTTTTTTCGTTTTACTACACAAATGATGTAGAAGACGGAAGTACGAGCGGTGATATTCCCATTCAGTTATGAACCGGATGTTTGACCCAAAAAAAAATCATTCGGGGCGTATTATATATCTAATTTCTGAATCGATGTAATACGAAGTTAGGTCTCGAAGATATGTCTTTTATTTGAGGTTTATGAATAATATAGAATTGATATTTTTGGCACTTTCGTTTTGTCATTAAAATCGGTGCTTCGGCATTTATATTCCTTTTTTGGCATCTTTTTTTTACTAGACTAATGATGTAGAAGACGGAGGTACGAGCGGTGATATTCCCATTCAGTTAGACCCCGATAATTCAGCATAAATTAATTTTTCCAAAGACCCACGACACCATTTCGCAAATACAGGGACTTAAAGCCAGATAATTTATCATTAAATAATCATTAATCCACCGTCCATGCATTGATGGAAATGGATTTGTATTTTTTAAAGACAGGTGACACAATTCAGCAAATAAAGTTACCGCAAGTAAGATAATTTATCGTTAAAGAATGATCGCTCAGTTTTCCACGCCATTATTTTTAATTTCACGAAAGAATTCTAACTTTTGGCCGCATCCTTTCTTCCGACCATTGGCAAAGTGCCTCAATTTGCAGAATGTTACTTTTCGCCCTACATACGAACGTGGAAACGTGTACGGCAAGCTTCGCGATCACCCACCGGTAGCTCAGTTTCTCCATTCCCTTGCACGAATCCTCGAGCACGCGCAGCATTACTCCAACCCCGAGAATTTCCCGAATACTTGCTGTCTCAATTTGGTGGATAAATGCTTCACATATCTTGCCACGCTTGGAGAGGTCTCGAAAGAGACAAAGCGAACGGAAGAGGAAGAGATAGGGACGGAGGCCGAGGTAGGTCCTCCCGAGAGTCGCTGCAACACACTCTGTTCGCCTCGGAGTAACGTTATGAATAATGTGAGTTATGGCTCTATGCGAGGCGAATGACGACGAGCGGGCAAAACGTGCGGCGATAAAAGGACCAGAGTGAAGCGATTGTTGGAGAAACCGGGCTCGCAAAAAAAAAAATGACATCGAATTACAGAAAACTTGATTCAATTTGTATCCTGTTTATCCCGCTGATGTACACAAACTGCGTTCATCGTGATACACGGTTTATTTTATTTATAGGGCTCGCCGGGACTCAATTGCGTCGCAGATCTTATCCGACTCCGTGCACTCCTTTCTCGGCATTTTTAGGATCTTCCGGAGACATCTCGCGGAGTCAGAATCCAAATTTAACGAGAGATTGGGTAGATCGACGTTCGAGAATGTTTGGCACGAACTCAAGTAGTAATAAAAACGGGGAAGAGTTCAGAGTTTTTTTTCTTTCTTTCTTGTTATTCAAGAAGTTCCCTCTACGAGCGAGCCAAAAGATCCCGGAAAATATTCTTCTCGTTGAAGAAATTTCAGCGAGCAGGGGAAAATAATGAGAAAGCTGCGCGCGAAATTCATATTTCAGGTCAGAAGGTAAACCCTTGAAAAAAAATCATTCACCCGGAAAAAGCTTTCCTTGTGAGAAGGCAAAAAATAATAAAAAAGGTTCCTCTATCGTTGAAGAATTTTCGCGAATAGAACAAAATAATGAGAAAACTGAGAAAAATGTTCACATTTTAACTTCGACGACAAAACCTAAAAAAAACAATCGTCCCCTGTCAAAAAAAATATTAAAAAATTATTGTACTTGGAGCAAAGGCCTTATAATAAAAAAGCTTTTCCTATGAGGAAAAAAAAATAAAGAAAAAACGATTGTAAACGAAGAAAAAGTCGCGTCTCCCTCTCGTCGATAAATGATAGCGGCGGGGCCGACGATCGTGGCGAGATAGAGTAAACGGGGCTCGGGTGTGCAAACCGCAACGAAGAAGAGCAGCGTAGAAAAGTAACGAGACTCACGTGATTGATGGCTAAGGACTGCTATCAGAGGCCAAATGGCCCGCAGCCACTTTCTGCGATTCTCCTTCATGATGCTATTTTTCGTTGGATGCGCCACCCGGCGGTCGTCGCGATCCGGAGCGCACGCACACTTCTGCACACCAAGTGCGTCCGACCGCACCCTCCGTTATTCCTAATAACGAATACAATGCGCGATGTTGACGAGGGTCTTCGGATTTTCGCACTTCGGTATCTCCCGTCGTTAGTCACTTGTAATCACCGCGGACGACGAATGATGCATTTTCGTTGCTGACCACATTCACTTACATTACATCATTAATATCCTATCGCGTCATATCGCGCCGTCCCATTAGCGAGCGCTATCGAACGCGCAGAAATTAAATGCGCTCTTGTTTTTAATTCTAATTTTCCGCGACACCAGCTCCCTGCGCTTCCTCTCGTCAGTCAACGCCTTCAGGAATATTGTTTTCCGCTTGGACTATATCCCCTCTGTGGCCATTATCGCGGAGCAAACTCTCCGAAGAGGCGTTTTAATTTAAACCTCTTTTTATTGCCTCTCTTTCCTCCTCGGAGCTTTCTCCTCTGACGTCGTCGAAGCGCCGCTCCTGAGGGCGAGTACAGCGGCGACGGGAAAAGCTCGCAAGTGCCGTGTCCGACGGTGGTCGCGCCCGGCAACCGCAGCGTCGTGTTTCGCAAGTGCTTCCGTCTGCCGCTCCCTTCTATCCCGGACTCGTCCTTAGATCTCGATTTTGTGCACGAATCCCCGATCCGGTGGCAGACTCGACCGATCGTCGACGACAAACGCCACTGCTTAAGATTTCGCAGCTTTAATTAGGACGCAAAAAAAGCCACCGGCACGATGCATTCTTCGCCTCGAAGTTACATGAGCGAACTATCGCGGGCCACTTTGCCGATACCGGGAGGATTGTTTCGCCGATCGGTAATTAACGTTTCACCGTTTACTCGACTATCGTTGCACGAGTTGATAAGGACCACTTGATCGATGCAAGCGCGATGCACGAATACACACTCTCTCGCATCCTCATCTATCTTGCATTGAAATTCTCCAGCGCTCGCCTCCTCGAATCACTGTAATTTGCTTTAACGTCACGTACACAAGTTCGTATACTCAGCACTCCGGCGCGTGTATATCCGGGCGTTTACCTCGGCACGCCGAACAGCGTTCGCGGGTTTTCCCACGCCCGGGTAAACCGGCGCTGCCCTTTCCCCGTTTCTGTCGTTTATAGACGATACGCAATCGAGATACGTCTGATTTATCCCCGAGACAGGGCAATCACTGTTATGCAACCGGTAACGCTGGCATCCACTCGTGTCGGCGCAAGACTCGCGAATCTCCTCATTCGGTGGAGATTGATCATTAGAATGGGGTTTGCGTTTTTTTT
>JAPYZD010003249.1:0-13532 GCA_030522725.1 Ichneumoninae sp. B BG-2022a
AACCCGGATGTATCGTTGGGACAAAATGCGGCATCCAAAAATGTTTGGAAAATTGAGTTATGTCCGAACTGTCCCGTTTTGCCCCGCTGTGCCATTTTGGCCCGGTCTCCCCTACGTGCACATATACATGTGTATGTGTATGTATGAAAGGAGGCAGAGAGGCCTAGTCCGACCGGTCCTGCGCCCTGAGAGCGATGCAGCTCTTGGGCTGCCGCTCGCGTCGGTGTTCGGTCGTCGTAGCGGGAACTCGCGCACGCCCGCTTCTTCCACGGTGTGTTCGCGGTGTGTTCACGAGGGATCAACTGCTGTAGCCGAAAAAGACTATGGAAGCCAGGGGAGAAAGAAGGAGAAAGAGAAAGAGCGATCTCGGCCAACCGCAAGGAATTATTTATGGTGGCTGATAGAGACGCGGTCCTGACCACGTTGTCTAAGAGCCGAGAGAGAGATATACCCACGCACACGGCATTCCTCTTGCCTCATCCCTTTTCATATATTTTTTTTTATTTATTTATTTTTTTTCTTCCACTTCGTTGTGTTTCTCGCTCTCGCAACCTCACCGGCCATCTATTCTTCACCTATCGCACTAGCTCTTCCTTTATCTCTTATTGTTCTATGCTCGTCTCGATCCTCCTTCGCCTCCTCCCCTCGTCCCCGCACCGTCGCTATGCTCTCTCCGTCGCGAGCTTTTTTTCGTCGGACTCGATTAGCTCATCTACGCTCGGCCTTGTTAGACTTTTTATTCAGATTTCTTTCTTTGCATTTAATTACTCAGCTCTCGATCGCTCGGTGAAGTTAACGAGCGAATCGGATGGTCTTTATTGCAATTAACAAGTTTTAATTAATAAGTTTGTTCCACCTAGTTCCGACTTTTTTCCATATTAATATCTGGGTGGTGAAAATTTGGCATTGACAATTTTATGAAAATTTTATCTTCTGGGAGCAAAAACAATTGAGACGATCAGTGGAAAAAAAAATCGATAAAAAAATCTGGGCGATGAACATTTGGCGTCGACAATTTAATGAAGTTTTATCTTCGGATAGCAAAAACATTTGAAACGGTTAGCGAAAAAAAAATCCGTGTGATGAACATTTAGCGTCGACAATTTAATGACGTTTTATCTTCGGGTAGCAAAAAGAATTGAAACGGTTAGCGAATAAAACAAAAATCTGGGTGATGAACATTTGGCATCGACAATTCATTGAAAATTTCATCTCCCATAGTAAAAACAATCGAAACGCTTAGCGAAAAACTAAATAATAGCCGATAATTTGGGGAGTTTCATTGCGATCATATCGGTTGGGGCTTTTTTTACGTTAATCGTCTTGGGCGTGAAGAAAGCGTGTAAAGAGGGTCGAGGCAGGTTCGTGTGTTTCGGGTCGTTGTAGACGGTTCGTCCCGTTACACGTACGGCACCTGCTCTTTCCGAAGGACTACAGGGGAAGCTGCGCGAACGTGGGAAGGGTGCTCCAATATCTCCTTCCCCTCCCTTATAACGTTCTATTATTATTATTTTTTTAATTAATAATCCGCTATGTTCTTTTGTTATTCTGGCTTGTATTCTATTATTTTTACTTTCTATTGCGATTATTTCTATTATATCGATATTATTTCTATTATGCGTTATTTTGTTATTATGGTTTCTATTCTATTATTTTTATTATTTTCATTGCAATTATTTATATTATTTCTGTTATTACTATTTTTCGTTTCTCTCTTTTGCGATTGTGGTGCTGATAAATTTTTTTTGCATCATGCTTTTGCTTTATTTTCGCTTTCTAGCTTACTTTTTAGGTTACTTTTAAGGTAGTCCTTGCGTCATGTCTGATGCCGCCTAAGAATAAGAGAGAATTACAAACACTATTTTTTCAGATTTTTATTCCAACGAGAAATGTTTGTAATCTTTCTCGAACTTAGATGGCGTGAGACATGGCGCAAGGACAACCTTACGTATATTTTTCGCTACATATTCTCTTTACTCGATTCTGCTTAATTTTACTGTACTCCTGCCGCCTGTATTTTCACAATTCACACGGTGCACCTAGGGCGCTGCGCCCGAGGACACGAAATAAACAACCCTTTCTCCCTCCCCTGGCACCCCCATAAATTTTTTTTCTCGAAAAAAAAAATAATGGTAACAAATTTTCATCCGAGCTAGCCGATTCGCCGTTCCTCAAGATATCAGTGCGAGAAGTTACCGGGCACGTACGGGCGGTAATAACTTAATTACGAGCGATCGCGCCGTAGGATAAGGAGATGGCCGCGGAGAGGGGGGAGAGGGGTGGTAACAGGGAGTACGCGTGCGCTTGCTCGAGTGTTGAACGCCGGGGCCACGTGAGGTTAAAGTTGGAGGAGGGTCGCGAAGGATTGCTCAAAGGTTGCGAGGGATGAGCCGCGATTCTCGGCGTGGGCGTCTCTCGTACGGGCTTCTCGCTCAGCACGCTTATATATACAAACGCTACGAATATAACCCCCCCCCCCCATTCTCACCCCCCTGGAGGGATTTTTGCAGGGAGGACCACGCGAGGAGAGCATTCTCTTATTTATTGCCCGGAATATTAAGTTACTCACGTTCACGACGGGGCTGTATGGAAGGCCTCCCCCTCCCCCTCCCCCTCCCCCCGGCGACCCCTTCCACCCTATCTCTTATTCTTCGCGGATAGCATCGGCACCGCTCGCGTATAACGACCGAAGCCCGCACACCAATCTCCTCTTGTATTCACTATGTACTATATGTTCTTTACATTATTTTTTATTATTTTTTTTTATTCTGTTGTCCGTGCGCCATCGAAGGAGCGAAGGAGAAATGAATTTAAGTCTTTGGGAGAGTCGATATCGATGGCTCGATGCCGTAAGGCTTTAGAGGATGCGATATATCGCTGGAAAAAAATGAGGAAATGAAAAATTGGCGGACACTTGTGAGTTTGGTCGGATAAAGCAGTTTGATAAAAAACGGTACATTGTTTAAAAAAAATTGTTTGAAAATTAATTAACGGTATCGGATGCATTTTTACATAGTGTTTCTGAAATTTAAGATACATGAGCGTTACAATTTGATAGTAAAAGTTGTATTTTTAATGGAAATGTATGAATATTTTATGCCAGATTTGTAATTTTAATATCTGGTATTTTTATTTTACAAAAATGTAAATTAATGTAAGTAATGTAAGGAATTTTTTATTTCCAATACATTAAGATTACAATTTTTTTTACACTGTATGGTTTAGCGTGGAAATGCATGCAGATAATCCGGTAATGAAATTACCGAAGCAGAGCAATCTCCTCTAATATTGCCTCTGTACTAAATATTCATTACATTCTTTTTTTAAATAAAAATAAACAATTATTCCGCTGTCTGGGTGCCATCGAACGAGCGAACGAGAACTTAACTAAGTCCTTTGGAAGACTTGATATAGATGATTCGATGTTGTAAGGCCATACGGGCTTCGATATATCGTTGGAAAAAAAAATGAAAACATAAATAAAAATGTTCCAACAGCCCTGCCAACCCCATGAGTTTGTCTCGATAAAGCGGTTAAAAAAATCTGTACCGATTCCATGAAACGGATGCCGATAATGAGTCCAATGAAAATCCCAGACCGGCTCTACACACGATTAAGATAACAACTTTCATTTTTTTTCCCTAAATTTATTTTTATTCCTCCGTTTCGGAGTTCATTTTCAGTGCCTTAATCGCTCCCAAACAAATGTTCGCAAAGCCTCTCGCAGTGCTTGTAAACCTCGCTTATGTATGTACACAAAGCGAATGAGGGAAGAGTGAAGGAGTAAAAAAAAATATATATATATATATAAAAATAAATACGGAATACAAGGAAGAAGATCGGGCAGTCGGAGAGAGGGGGGAGAGGGGGGGGGGGTATGGCCGTGAATTTGTTATCACAAGGCGAGGATCTAAATTGATTTTAGATCTCGAAACTCGATTGCGCGATCGAGTAGCGAACCGCGGCGTTAATTAAGAGATACGCGGCCGCGCGCGGTCTCAATAAGGAGCGTCCTCGATTTATGAAATTGTTATTATGCCTCTCGGGATGCGCCCACCTCGGGATCCTCTTCGCGCGATTTCTCCCCGTCTTTTCTCCCTTCCCATCGCAACATTATTTTCTCTCTCGTCCCCTCGCTGAATCGCCCGAGCCCGTCGAATGTTGCACGCACCGCCCTGATTGACTCAGCGACAACGCCGCCCTCATTTTCATATCTCATTCCTAATTACTTATTATAATAAATTACACTCAAAGATTCACGACTCAATTAAACCCAACCGCACGGCTTATTCCTCCAAGCGCGCCGTCGTTTTGGGCCAAACAAATTTATTTCCTCACCGCGGCGACGATCATTGCGCTCTTTATCGGACTCCCCGTATCACGTTCTCCGGGTCTTAATTTTCCGCGCACTTTCGCTCTTTCGTCGTCCCCGAGGAATTCCGACCGGAGGACTCGTACTTTCTCCGCAAAAAAATCATCCTCACTGAAAAAAAATTGTAATTAAAAATCGGCTTTGCTGTATCGGTAGAATCAGCTTTTTTCTCTTTCAATCTTCCTGAAAGGCAGCAAATTTTAATTTTTTTTCGTTTGCGAAGACTAGGCTGTGAAAAAAGTAATTGTAAATTACTTTTTTCACAGTCACATTTTTCACATTAAATTCAAAATTACTGGAACTATATAAATTTGCTTACATTGTTTACATTTATTGAACGTTAATGTTAATGTATTGAACGTTTTGTGTAAAACAATAATATTAGCTTATTAAAATTACGAATTTTTTGTAAACCGTGTACACCGTGCATGAAGAAAAATTTGATTTTACCGCTGCATCAAAATTGCGCCATCAATTCGCGCGTCTAGAACCCAAATTCTTGTATCGGCTTGTATCGACTCGTGCCGAACGTTTAATAGACACTCGTGCGAGTTTCGTACAGGCCTTCGCGATCGACGTACGGAAATAATGCGGGTGCAGCGATCCGGTGGGTTCGGCATCGGTTGCAGCGGGAGAACACAACAGTACTTTGCGCACATAGGAGTTTCAATGCACACGGGACAGTACCGGGATAAAATGCATATGGGCACGGGTGACGGAGCCGGCGCGACAGGATCTTGTATAGTAGTTGCACCAACGAACCGCATATATCGCCCTTATATATATATATATATATATATACATATATATTACACATACATACATACATACATACATACTTATATATACATATGTATATGTATATCTATAATAATATATGTATATGTATATGTATGTAATGTATGTATGTATGTATGTTTTGTACATGTATGTATATATACGCGTCGGTACGGCACTAAGTTCGCGAGCCGATGCGTCCGCGTGCGGGCGTCCGAATGCATGTGGTAGTGGAGGTGTGTCGACAATCAAGATTACGTGGGCGGATACACGGGCAGCCCAGCGCCGCTGGGTCTCGTGCACTCTCCCGCGCGTCCCGCCGTGTAAGCAGTCCAACTTTTCTACCTTCTCAGCCGTCTCTCTCGTTCTCACGTATCTCCGGCTCGCTTTCGCCCTCCTCCACCTTATTCACTCTGTGTTCCTTATAGTTCGCCTGCGGGCACTACTCTTCTTGAATCTCTCATTCTTACTCTCCCTTCCACCCCCTTCGCCTCTTGAGAGAGATTCTATACCATCCGTTGTTTTCCTCTCGCATTCCGCTTTTTTTATTCGAGTTCCCAGGAGCGCGAGAAGGCGAGGCTGGCGCGCGAATCGGCCGAGTTGTTTGTTCGCTTGATTGCTGTATCAACGACCATCGGACGAATAGTGAAAAATCGATCGAGGATGCGGTGATTTTTTTTTTGTGAACTTTTGCTCGATGAGGTTCTAAGAAATTTGGTCGAGGCTAACGTTGTTCGAGGGAATTACATATTGATATTTGACAAAATTGAATACTATAGATAGTTTTTATTTATTTTATTTTATATTATTGAATACTATTTTTATAGTTTTATTATATTTGACGATATACCGTTCGAAAATAGTGATTAATTCAGCCGAGATGAGCATTTTTTTTATGTCCCCCATCTCTTCTTTCTTCTCTCTCGAGATTCTATATCGTCAGTTGTTTTCCTCTCGCATTCTCCTTTTTTTTCTTCCGAGTTCCCGAGGCCGAGGTGAATACGCGAATCGACCGAGTTGTTTGTTCACTTGATTATCTGCATCAGCGACGATCGGACGGCGCATTTATATCTCCACCCCTCACAACTCTACCAAATTCTCTATCAGAAAGTAAAAAACTCTACCAGCACCAAAATAAAACTCTATCGAATTTGAAATAAAACTCTATCGGAATTGAAATAAAACTCTATCGGATTTGAAATAAAACTCTATCGGAATTGAAATAAAACTCTATCGGAATTGAAATAAAACTCTATCGTAATTGAAATAAAAGTCTACCGTAATTGAAATAAAACCCTACCAGAATACGAGGTTAGACGGTAGCCTTGTATACCAGTAGAGTTTCATTTTTATTCCGATAAAGTTTTATTTCCAATCCGAAAGACTTGTATTTCAAGTCCGGTATAGTTTTATTTTGATCCTGGTACAGTTGTGATATGGTACAGATGTTTTCTGGTTGAGTTATGGCAGAGTTGTCAGTGGAAGAGATGTAAATGTGCCGCACGAACAATGAAAAATCGATTTGCAGCTGCAATGATTTTTTCTGCGAAAATTTGTTCGATGAGCCTCAGCAAAGTTTGGTAAAATTTGGACGTCGTATAACATAATAAAAAAAAATAGATGACTATTTTTTTATTATATATTATCCGCTACTCATTACAGCTTCATTATATTTGCCAATATATAGTTCGAAATTAATGATTAACTCCGCCAAGATCAGAATATCTTTATTAATCTCCCCGCCAATTTGGCGGTGTTGACTAGTCGAAGAAATATTTCTCTACCGGACCAGCCACGAATCATCGTCCAATCTTCCCGCTCCTTCGCTTCACCTCGTTTATTAATTCGTTTATTTCTCCATAACTTAGTCCCGAATTCAGAAAACTGGTAAAATTATTCGCGCGCTATAAATAAAACCGACGTTCCCCCCGTCGATAATCGAGCCGCCGCGCCCGCCGCTCGATAACCGATCGTCCGGGACCGCACCGAGCGGCGGACTCTCCGTTAATTAATCAATTAACCCTCCTCATATATATATATCGAAGTAAACTTGGAATTTCTCGCGGTCTCTTCTCGCTCCTCTCGTTCTCGGCTCTTGTACATTCGTCGCGCGTTCGCGAGGAGCCTCGGCCGAACTGGTTCGCCGATATACCTGCACACGCGCTGTCTCTCGCTCGCCCGGTCGCGCCTCTCTCCCTCCTCGCGACTGTACCTCGTCCTCTCGCGCGCACCTTTTTTTTCACTACCCTTCTTATTCATCGGGCACAAACGGAGAGCGAGCGAGAGGGAGAGCAGAAGGAGGGAAAAAAGGAGAAATACAGGACACAGCAAAAGCGAGAAGGAGCTCGAAGGCGTATGCGAAGATGCTGCGGGAGCGCGAGAGGGAGAGAAACTCGAGATAAATTCATGAGCACGATGTCCTCACGAACACAGACACGCGTTCGGCTCGCTCGTGTCAGCGCCCGCGTTCGACATGTTCGTGAGCGCACGCGGTGCGCTAAGCTCGGACGCTAAAGTTTGCTTTAGCACACAATTCATTGTCCGTGCCCGGCCGTACTGCGTGTTTCATACACGTTACACGAAAAACTCGCACACGAGAGCCCGAGCGCCCGACGCGTGCCCAGTCGTTGGCCACCCGATTGGCCGACGAATAGAGAACTGGCGCGGGCGCTGGGTTACTTGCTTGCAAAACTCCATCCTTTCACCGGTGAAAAGGTATCGTTTTTTATTCAAGAAAATTAAGTAGTTTTAAAGACAGTTCCACGTTTGGGGACTATTTTTTGTGAAAATTATACATTTGGCGACAATTTTTTGTAAAAATTGTACATTTGGCGATAATTTTTCTTGAAAATTGTACATCTGGCGACAATTTTTTGTGAAAATTGTACATTTGGCGACAATATTTCTTGAAAATTGTACATTTAGGGACAATTTTTAAAGAACATTGCACATTTGGGGACAATTTTTAGAGAACATTGCACATTCGGGCACAATTTTTAAAGAACATTGCACATTTGGGGACAATTTTTTAAGAACATTGCACATTTGGGGACAATTTTTAAAGAACATTGCACATTTATGGACAATTTTTAGAATACTGCACATTTAGGCACATTTTTTAAAGAATATTGCACATTTGCATACCATTTTTTTAAACATGGCACATTTGGAGACAATTTTTAAGAACATTGCACATTTAGAAACCATTAGAAAAAAATTGCACCATTAAAGACAATTTTTAAGGTCAATTGCATATTTGAGGACAATTTTTTATGAAAATTGGACATTTGAGGACAACTTTTAGAGAAAATTTGCACATTGTGTCGACGATTTTTTGTTCTTAATTTTATAAAGATAAGAATTGTCATTGTCACGACAAACTCTAGCTCAAGTTTGTCTAAAGCGATTTAACTCTTTAAGAAAAAATCCAATTTTTTGCCACAAATTTAGTCGTTCCATATTCTTTCGCTCACTCGCCAAGAGCGGTCGACAACTGTGCAGAATTTATCCGCGGATCCGCGACCAACAAAACATTTTCCCTCCTTCGCACACGTGCATAATTCCACGCACTTTAATATGCGTATAAAGTCGGCTGTTATACTACGCGTGTATACGATCGTCCCGCGACCCCCTCGAATTGCTCGCACGACCGGTGCGTGCGTACGACAAGCGCGTACGAGTGTATGCACGCACTCCTCGTCGTGGGACGGTAGAAGAGATGTCGGGCTGCATTTGTCTGTGGGTAATTTTACGTGTTTACCCAACCGTCCGTTCATTCGCGTGTCCATGTAGGGACGGGAACCGTATGCCGGTGCGTTCGCTCCGCGTCCCGGTCGTGGGGTTGATAGCGGTGTAGAGCCGTGCAGCATTACGGCCGGCGCGCAGCGTGAGGGGAGGAGAGTCGGTACGTGCACGCGCATTTTATTAGCGGCGAAAGAGCAGCCAGAGAAAGGTTTACAGCTCGGGTATATTCAAGCTGTGAAGCCGGAGGTGTGCGGCGGGAGTGAAGAAGAGACGAAAGGAGCAGGACGAGAGAACCCGCGCACCTTGTAACTTCGCACTAGCTCGTTCTCTCCGTTCCTCCTCTCCATCTTCGTCCTCCTCGTCTTCCTCCGCTTCATCGTCATCTTCCTTTCCTCTTTATCCTCTTCTTCGTCGTCATCTTTTTTCTCCCTCTTTATCCTCTTCTTCCTATTCTTTTTCGTCCTTTTCTTCATCCAACTCCTCTTCTTCCTCTTCTTCTCCATTGTCATTTTCTTTTCCTTCCTCTTTATCGTCTTCTTCGTCTTCCTCTGCTTCTTCGTCGTTATCTTTTTCTCCCTCTTTATCCTCTTCTTCCTATTCTTTTTCGTCCTTTTCTTCAGCCAACTCATCTTCTTCCTCTTCTTCTCCATCGTCATCTGCTTTTCCTTCCTCTTTATCCTCTTCTTCGTCTTCCTCTGCTTCTTCGTCGTCATCTTTTTCTCCCTCTTTATCCTCTTCTTCCTATTCTTTTTCGTTCTCTTCTTCATCCAACTCCTCTTCTTCCTCTTCTTTTTCGTCCTTTTCTTCACCCAACTCCTCTTCTTCCTCTTCTTGTTCGTCGTGTCCTTCGTCTATGTCCGGAGCAGCCTTCGCTCGCAATCGCGCATTCGCATCCTCCGCCTATCCTTATTCCTCATGCTCAGCTTTTAATAGTACACGAAGTGAACGGTTGAAACACGGGAGAGAGGGAGGACGACTGAAGAAGCTCCAGCTGCAATATATGCGAAGGCATTAAGTAATGACCGCTTATAATTGCTAATTGCTTAAACTAACAAGCTACCCGCGGATCGGCGTACTCATTCGAGCGCCTCTCGGTAACTAGCACTTTTAGTTGTTTTGCTTTCCTTTTTTTTTTTCCTTCACGATCGAACGACAAGTTGACTATCTTGTTACTGTATACGCACTGTATTCACGAGATTTAATGACCACGTATTATTGATCGGAGCTGCCGATACCGGGCCGATACCGCGTTACCGCTCCCATGCCGACTCCGAAGTAGAAATTAATAATAATTACATACCCGGCGAACGACGGCGATAACTGCTAATTACGGCGAATCTGGTCCGACGGGGATAAAAGTTTGTGAATGTCGGTCAGATAAATTTCCATGCGAACGCCAAAAAGAAAGTAACAACGAGATAAACAAACATCCATATCTCCAAACTTCGATGAATACGTTGATCTGCTATCGATACACGTTTGGTAGTGCAATCGGTTTATCATAATCATACGATAAAGCTGGACGTTAATTATGAATTTATAAATTTATTGATGATTATTATTTTGTTAAACTGCAATAAAGCGATAACATATTTAATTTGTTTTGTCCCTCGGCAATATGTAATCGATCATATATCAATATATCAATTTACCTATCGATGATTTCATCGAAGTTTCATCGGCACCGCATCGTCCCTACTTATAAATTTATACATTTATATAAATTATAAATTACTATTATTATTTACAAATTTACAAAAAAAAGCGATGACATTTAATTTGCTTCGACAATCCCTCGGCAATCTTCAATCGATCATGTGTCAATTTATCTATCGATGCTTTCACCGAAGTTTAGTCCGTACTGTCTCGCGTTTCGAAATTCCACGTTGAGAAATCTTCGAGGATAAAAAAAAAACATACATTTTTAGCCTCTACATTCTTCGTGTCTAATAGTGTAATTTTTCTCTGTGACGGCTGCTCTCGAACGCGCAGTTGCGGTACAGCGTGAGGCACACGTACGTGTATGTACGCACACGGTGCGGATGTTTTGCAATAGTGTATTCCTCTCTGCCCAGGGGGCAAGGACGAGGCCGCGTGGGTAATTGTACGAGGCAATCACGCGCGCGTTAAAGCGCTCTTCCTAAAAAGCGTGGCAAAACGCGCCTCGGCCGGCGGAGAGTTTGCAGTGCGGTGTGCCCGGCACTGAACCGGCATGAGCCATGGAATTACTAAAATCTTCATCGTTCCAGTACGCCGAGCGTGGCTGCGTTGTGTAAGCCGGCCGAGGGGAGGACGAGGGTATTCGTTGCGAAAGAATGAGAATGAAGAGATGAGAGTGAGGCGCGTCTCGTCTCAGGGCACGGAGAAGAATTACGAGGATGCCGAAGAGGAAGAAGAAACAAGTGCCGGAGTGATAGAGACGGACAGGACAAGCCACCTAAAAAAAACTAATCGCGACTCAAAGTTTCATACTTTGCGCCGGATAATTTACATCGCTCGATCCTTCGCCCGCTGATCGATTTGCCTCATTTTTTTTATCGTTTGAACGTATTTGCTATTTTTGATAGCTCAGTATAGAGTAAAATAACTTTCATTTACTCACTAAGCTTGAAATATCGGAAATTAAAGTCAATGAAAAAATATACATATAAACAAGTGCCGGAGTGATAGAGAGGGATAGGACAAGCCACCAAAAAAAAAAAAAACTAATCGGGACTCAAAGTTTCATACTTTGCGCCGGATAATTTATATCGCTCGATCCTTCGCCCGCTGATCGATTTGCCTTAATTTTTTTATCGTCTGAACGCATTTGCTATTTTTGATCTCTCAGTAAAGAGTAAAATAACTTTCATTTACTCACTAAGCTTGAAATATTGGAAACTAAAGTCGATGAAAAAATATATATATATATTAATTTGTGGACCTACCGCGTGGCTTATTTGGACGAAACTAAAATACCCAACCTGCCGCAGTGATAGACAGATAGGACAGGTCAGCTATACAAAAAAAATCCGGGCTAAAAATTTCGTACTTTCCGCCAGATAATGCCACATCTATTTGCCTGGTTTTTTTAAATCCCTTGAATATATTTATAAACATGACCAACTATTTGCTTTTTTTCGACCAGCAAAGAGTAATACAATTTAATTTACTCACTATGCTTGAAACATCGTAACCCAAAGTAGTCGAAGGAAAATCATTGATAGATTAACCTACTTCGTGGCTCGTCTTAACGAAACTAAAATATCCATCTTGCCGGACTAATAGAGACGGATGGGACAAGTCACAAAAAAATCGAATCAAAACTCACAATTGCATACTTTGCGCCAAATAGTGGTGCATTTCGCGGTCCCTCAAGTTTCCTATTTCGATTTACCTGAACATATTTGCAAACGTGACAAACAATTCTTTATTTCGCCCAGTAAAGAGTAAAATAATTTAATTTACTCACCAACCATAAAACATCGTAATCAAAAGTAGCTGAAAAAAAAGTATATCATCAATCGATGGATCTCCGTCTTGGCTTATCTTGACGGAACTCAAGTGTCCACCTTGCCCAAATACGGTTCGTCCGCCGATGAGCGGACGAATCGTTGATCCGCAGATTAATCTTTAAACATTTTTCCAAGTCGTTGATCGCGACAATGTCGTTTGTGCGCAGTCACTGTACGTCGAGTGTCCTCGGTGCCACCTCCTCGATTTCAACCTTCCTCCACCTCGTCTCCTTCGTCCTGTCGTTTATTTCGTCTCGCTCCTTCTTCCCGGCACGTTTTCACGGTAAAGATTCGATCTGCCCGGCCGAGTATCGACGACGCCCGGCGTCTCGTCGAGCGTTACTCGGAAGACGATGATACGTGGAACCTCGGCGCGGAGCAGCCTCGACGAGTCGCTCATGTCCCCCTTTAATCTCGGGTCTCGCGAAAATTGTGAGTGAAAAAAGTCCTTGACGCGAAAGTCCCGATAATTTCGCCGCTATTACATCCTCTCCGGTGTATGCACGAAGATTTCTTCGGAAGGCGGTTTTATACTTTATAACTCTGCCTCTTTGCGCTTCTCGCGTACACTGCACGCAGATCTCTTCAGGAGCCTCGTCCGCTCTCTCCTCGGCAGCTGGGCAAAGAAGCTGGCTTTGCCGCCGAGCCCGGCGTCGATAGAGTCATTAGTCACGGCCCCTCGCGCGTTACGTATTACGATATTCCCTTGCCTCTTCCCTCCTCGCCTTCCATCGCTCTTCTTCCTCTTCACCGTTCTTACTCCTCCTAGCTACCTGCGCGATTCCCGTGTGAGCTGTCCGAGCTGTCCTTCCCAACTCGCAACACCCATACGGCGGTACAGGTGCCTATACTTTTGCCATTTACCATTATAGACTGGGCTGTCTGGTATCCTTCTCTTCCTCACTTCCTTCCATTAGTTTTCTTGTCTATATTGCTTTCTGTTTTTTTGGTGTTTCTTTCTCCGTTTTTGTCCTTCCCAACTCGCAGCACCTATACAGGTGCCTATACTTTTGCCATTTACCACTGTAGACTCGGTTGTCGGGTGACCTTCTCTTCCTCACTTCCTTCCATTAGTTTTCTTGTCTATATTGCTTTCTTTTTTTTTGGTGTTTCTTTCTCCGTTTTTGTCCTTCCCAACTCGCAGC
>JAPYZD010003250.1:0-13528 GCA_030522725.1 Ichneumoninae sp. B BG-2022a
AATTCATCAAAAAATTAATTGGTTAACAAATTACCCGGCAACAAAACTTTTTTTTTATGAAAATGATTCGTTTATTTTTCTGAATACGTATGAATCTTTTCAGATTTTCAAGTAATCGTTGATTTTTTATTTTTTTTATAGAACAATTTATTTATTTATTATTTTTTTTTTTATTTTTGTCTCTTATTGTTGTCGAACTTATGTGAAGTCAGCGCGCAGCGAGATTCCCTCCTTAATGTACTTCCAAAGAACTCGGCGAATCGTCATGAAATTTTGATGCTTCGGCGGTTCGACGACTCCGCCGGTTTGTGACTTTTTTTCATTTTCTTTCCGACCCTTCTTCAATGGCAATATTTCAATTTTTTGCTCTTCAAAGCTATCGCGTATACGCGAAGCTTCAAAGGTAACCACTCGAGAGGACGCTCCCTTTCCATTGCATTGAATTAACACCAAAAGCCCATGGAAAACCACCGACCCATGGGGAATATATGGGGCTTCGGGCGCAGCTCGGGTGTACAATGACGTTTGACGACGGTATCATTGAATTAATATACATCGCTGCCATAATTGGCAGATATCGCGCAGCATTCATATTCATGTAGGTGGGGTAGTAGATTGCTCGTACGCGCGATTGTTCGTGCTCGGTTAACGTGCGAGTGTTAATTCGACGGTGGGTTCAGTCGACAGTGGAAGCGGAGGGTAAGTCGGCCGCCCTATGGGTTCTCACCCACATTGGTTTCCATCAACAGCGTTACTTGCGAGTCAGGAACGGTAAATTTACTTTTTGAATTTTTTTTTATATATAACAATCTTTATTTGACGGATTTCCCCTTTTAGACCAGTTTACAGCGAATCATCATTTAGAGCTCAGAATAATAAATTATGTAATAAGATGAGGTTGATAAAAAAACCCGGAATTATTTTGAACTGGAACTGTTGAAACTTACAGCTATGTAAGTGACATCTAATAATATGACAATATACGATATAATCATTTTAACGAGTAACGTAAGACCAGACTTGACTCTTCTCCCCTTTTGCTACCGTAGCATACTCACATTTCAATACGACTGTATTAACCATATTTGTAAGGCCTCGAAGGATACAAAAAAAATCATCCTATCGAAAAGTCCTTTTTTCCATTACAATAATGTAGGGTGGGCAAATAGGCCATTTACCGAAGACCTTCAGCCTGGTTGTACGCGATGAACTTGGCGGATATACAATTTAAATCATGATTACAATTAATTATCATTAATTAAAAATGAATAGACAAATAAATAATATAACCCATGTATGCGTAATCCTAAATATTCACGGAGCAGTAATTGTTGTTTAGCGAAGCGGTCAAACGACTTCGAAGCAAGGATCTTCGAATTGTTATTTAGCGATTTTCGTACTGAGGATCTTAGCTTATTCAATGATCGGTCGTGGACCTGTTGTTGCCTGAAGCAGCGTATTTGAAGGGTCGTATACAGTGGGTTATTTTTTTAAACTAATGTTCATAGATATAAAACATACGGTAATCACGCACTGATAATGGCATCGACCAGCTTCGATGCGGTCAAATGACTTCGACGGGCTGTATCGCAGTTGCCCACCGGGAAAAAATGCGTTTTCCGTAGCGCGAATTGAATGGTTGCTGGCAAAACCTATTTTCCGAATGAAACATCTCAGCGACCTTATTTGCGTGTAAGTCTCCGCACAATACATTCGCCTCGAGTGAATGCGAGCGGATAGCGTTTGCCGTATGAGGAGGCAACGGCTCCCTTTTCCTCAGCGCATGACTTTCTATCTTTTGCTCTACCGTGGCACGGAGCCTTCCGCGGTGCGGAAAGCTCCCGAGCTTCGACATCAAACGCCAAAGGAATTCCGATGGAATGGGAATCGATACGCGGCAGCTGGCATTCCGCGAACCCCCACGCGATACGAGACCGCACATATAGTATCGATCCGGCACGTGGATTCCGTCGATTAACCAAAGTGGCTGTGGCACTCGTGACTTATCCCCCCCCCCCTCTCGCCCCTCGAGTCGAACTGACGCATGAGGGAATCCACTAATGTCGACGGCGAGTACAAATCATCTAATATCGACGGCGAGTACATTCGCTGGTCAATGATGGCTGGCCGATTCGCGGCGTTAAGGCAGTCATTGCGAGTGGTGTTCACTTCGCACAATTTTCGGAGCAATGAGAGGGAATTGCAAACACTTCTGGATTGTACACTGTAAAAAAATGATTGTTAATTTAATAACTGGTACACTATGTAACGTACAATCGTGATGAAAAATTAATGGACTTTTACGGTGAAATTAAAGTGATTTATTGAATTTCAAGTACTTTTGCAATAATATTAATGTAAATTGTTAATATCAAAGTATTTCTGCAGTTTTTAATGAACTGTACTTTCATTTTTCATCATTATTGTACATGAAATTTAATATAGCAGTTTATGCAGAAAAACTTCCATTACCAGTGCATTAAATTTCATAAGAATTTTTATTACAGTGTAAAAATCTGAAAAAATCAAACTTATGAGTGAGCACGTTTGGCTCAAAAGATGAATGTTGTATAATAATAATCCCAGAACATTATAATCAAATTTATGAAAATTATTCGTTCATTTCTCTCAATACATATGAATCTTTTCAGATTTTTAAATTCACTTTGAATTTAGTGACTTTCTACACATGTTTCCCACATAAAAAAAGTGAATTCAAAAATCCGAAAATATGCATGCGTATTCAGAAAAGTGAACGAACCATGTCCGTTGAGCCAAAGTTTACATCGCCATTGACAGTCGGTCAGCGCCAACGGAACAGTTTTCTCCGAAATCTCATTCCAACATTATTTCCAGCTCTGCCAAAAAGTCATGTAAATTCATGGCTCTCTAATTGAAATTCTTTTTTTGACGACGCTCCGTCCAGTTATTATTTATAGTTTTTTTCCCATCCGAACAGCGAGGGCTCGCCTCAGCGTTATCCGCGCTCCTGCACATACAGACGAATAACTGTTATCGAAACCGCAGTTTTTTTCGTTCTCCGCTCCAGACAGTACCAAAAAAAAAAAATCTGCAAGTCCGAAAAAGAGTGCGCGTAGTAAATTATACAATGCTGATAGTAATAGTGTACCTTCTACCGTTACCCATCGTTCCCTCGCTTTTGGATTCCAATGTCCGAGCTCTGTATGGAAATGCTAAACAAAAACGTTCAGCTCGTCGGTGTTCCCGGTTTTTTTTTTCACCGTTGCATGCACCGTCCGCATCGTGAAAGAGGGGTGTAACCGGGGCTGGAAGAGTTGGCTGGTCGGCGGGCATTTGCCGTATATAATATGGGTATGGTTGCGAGCGGGTTCGGACCCGGCCGGAGGTGGACGAGGGGGATGAACGTTGAGCGGCGCGCGCGCGCCTATACACTATCGTCATATCTTGCGCACGGGAAACCGGGAAATTGAGCATTACGAACGAGCGAGTATTCAAACAATGGCACATCACGCTTCGGCTAACGCATATATTTATAGCTCGCTTCGGTTCTGCTCCTCTATGGATCCCCCCTACACCGCGCCATCCCTCTCGCCCTTCTGCCGCGATCGCGAGAACGTATCCTTTATCTCCCTTTCTCTTGCAGGTACTCATCGTAGTTCTCGGCTGATACTCGATGATGCCTGATTACACATGACGACCATTGGTCACTCACTGCCTGCCTATTTGCCTTTGTTTTATCGAGGCCGGAGTACCGAGCTGGCAACGATACCGGCTCGCGTGCGGGTATAGATGTGTATGCAACGATAGAAATCAGAGAGTCGCGCTGCTGCAGCCTCTCGGTATCACCCCCACCATTTCGTACGCCGATCGAGGCATACAGCTGCGGCGATACGGTTCAAAACCGACAGTTAGAACGGATAATCTTCGGTTCCCTATCCGGCTCGGTGTATACACCAAAAATTACAGTTTCAGCAAATGATACTGGGCGTCCAGGTCGAAACTACCAGCGGTACACCAATAACGATTTCCAAATCCCGGGTTTCTATCTGGCATCGGACGGCTGATAATCTCTAGCCTGTTAAACGAATCGCTCGTTGCGAAGTGGTTGGCTTGGTTCCGGGGATTAATTTTACGGTTTGGACAATGGTGCTCTTCATCAATGGACGGACGATCTTGGGATTATGGAAGGGCTGTACAGTGGATCGATTATGAGAGCGATGGATTCTAATAGGGAGTTATCATGTGTAATCCTGAGACATCTGTGAGAGATTAAAAAATGTACTTTTGGGTTTACATTTGGTAAATATTTGACTTGATATTTTATTTTGTGGTACTGATTTAAGATCGGGTGTACCTTGGGGTAGGTTTTTAACGTTCGATAGTTTTGCTTCCTCGTGGAGGAAGCTTTTACTTTAATAGCAGAGGCGTGACATAGAAGGACACTCATCGAAGGCTTTCACCAGAATGAGTTTTAACACATCCTGGTGGAAGCGTGTGACAAACGTCGTTCTATCTCAATGACGTTCAATTAATTGTACGACACAATATTGATGATTAAAGTGGGAGAGGTAAAGCATTTTGTTATTTTTGGTGATATTCATATCGCAAAATATTGATTTGATTGAATATCGATATTGATTGATTTGATTGAATATCGATATTGATTGATTTGATTGAATGTCGATATTGATTGATTTGATTGAATATTAATATTGATTGATTTTATTGAATATCGATATTGATTGATTTTATTGAATATCGATATTGATTGATTTTATTGAATATTGATATTGATTGATTTGACAAAATTCAACTTGATTATATAAAATTTTTTGACATCGATTTAAGATCGGATGTACCTTGAGGCTGGTTTTTTAATAGCAGGGGCGTAAAATAGAACGACATTCGTCGGTCGCGTCGACGAGGACGAGTTAAATTGAACGCAAAAATATTGATGATTGAAGTGGTTGCGGTAAAGCATTTTGCAATTTTCTTTTTTCTGTGATATTGATATCACCAACGTCCCAGCGGAATAGGAATGTCTGATGCCGAACGAGAGAAATAGAGGTAGGTGCGATTGGGTTCTGCCAAATAAATAATATATCAGGTATCGATCGATGCCTATATCCGTTTTGTGTGTTATAAACGTGAGGCTAGATATTTCCAGATACATTATGAACACTCTACGTTAGCCCGGGCTTCTATGAGAATTCCGAGGGGTTCGCGGTCGGGGGTGAGTTAAGTCTCTCTTGCGTGCCGATCTAACATCCAATACCCGAACGCTGGAAGGTTTATGAGGACGAACAAGTATTCAAGAAAAAAGAAGGAGAAATATATATAGATATATATGTCGAATGATTTTTTTTCTACTCAGTCCGTATGTGTAACTTACTGATTTGTTTGATCGTGCTCGATATCAAAGCAGATTCCTAGTTTGACATTGGGCCGCTCGAATGTCAAACAGCGAACGCCGAGCTTTACCTAAAATTCTATAAAAACTTACAATTTTAATTCGCGCTTGTAATTAGTCGAATCAATCGATTTAACAATTTTATTTTATTCAGATTACAATCGAACATTTGCACTTTCGTCAATTAAAAGAAAATCTTTATTGCCAATTAAAAATTCCCCATCAACTGTGTCGGCATTAATTTATCATTCCAACGAATTTTTTTCGCGAGATTATTCGCATTAGTTTCGTGTCCCTCGGTCAAAGAATTCCAATATACGCGGCGTTGCAACATAATGGCGTGCCGCTGGTCCAAGTCGGCTTTTAATCTGCACGAAAAATCTCTCCATAATTCCGTATCGCGAGACCCGGCCGTGCCCGATGCCGAGCTCCGCTGGTCGACCCTTCGTCCGCCGGTCGGCCACACGGCAGAGTTGAAATAACGAACGCGGAAGGGTTAATAATCTGCAATGCGGTCTCGTGTTCGGAATTTCATTTTTTTTTTAATAAAAAAAATAAATAAAACATAAAAAAAGCTAATTACCATTACGAGCGTACGAGAGGGTTTCATAAGTAAATAAAAAAAACACATCAAAGCGTGTCCCTCTGCTCGAGGTTCGTTAAGATCGACCCTCCTGGGAAAGATATGGAAAGCAAAATAATTGACTGTTCTCTCGGAGCGTACGGATTCGAGTGGCGGCCTTTGAGCTCTCATATCTAGGTGGGATTCTGCCGTAACTGCAAAACCGTCACATCGCTGCGGTACGACAAAACTCCACGTCGGTCCTCCTGCCGCTGACGTAGGTAGCCGGAGTGAAGCCGACGGTGTTCCGAACATTAATAAGCACGGGGTAATTCTACTGCGCCACGGATTTGCAGACAATTTTTTTTTAATTCTCTGTGACGTCATTTCCGATTTTTAAATCTAATTTTCCTACCAGAAGTGACGTCACACTGGAGATCCGTGACTTCCGGTCGAGAACCGAGATTTCCACACCGCAGATGACGTGTTTCCGGTATGAGGTCGCTTCCACTTGAGAACCGAAGTTTTCAATCCGGAAGTGACGTCACATAGAAGATTTAAAAATATTCTCTGCCGATCTGTGACGTCGCATTCGTTTTGAAAATCTTATTCTTCGACCGAAAGTGACGTCATACCGCAGGTACGTCACTTTCGGTCGAAAACTGAGATTTCCAAACCGGAAGTTACGCTTTCCCGCATAACGTCACATCTAGTTGAGAACTGTGGTTTTGAAACCGGAAGTGACGTTACGGACGCCATCTGATATGTTTCTCTAAGGCGTATCTCGAATGCAGCCAGCGACAGAAATGTGAGAATTAAAGAACACAAAAAAAACGTAGATAGATTAAGATAACACACGGGAGTGTCGGGCGCGAGTGCCGGTCGTGTCCCTTGAAAAATGCATCAGCAACAGCGGGCCGACCCTGCCCGAGCGGGTTCGCGGGAAAAGGAACGAGGAATGAGACGCATACTTAATCTTAACGACCGTGCAATTTTCGGTCCTTCTTGGATAAATTATGCCGCGCTGAATCCCAGACGAAGCGCGGAGAAAAAGATCGACCGAGGAGCGGAGTGGAGAACAGACAGATAACCGTGCGCGCAGAGTGTGTTACTGTACGACGTACGTAGCAGGCAGGGTCTCGGAATTGAGGTGACCTGCATTTTTCATCGTAACCCCGGAGTTTTATTACAACCTACTCCGCCCAATTCCGTTCGTTCTCCATTCGGGGTTTCTCTTATTCGCTCCCCCTTCTCGCAACTCGGCTCAACTTTATGCTTTCCACGGTATCTCATTTCTAAATCCACTCTAATATGCGACTCTTCGAGATCACTCGCCTCACTTAAACTTTTATCTTATCTCGCGCTCCGCCATTCCCTCGCCCATCCATCTCCGATCTTATACATTTTTCATGCTTTATGGACAAAGTGATTTCTCCTTTTTTTGCTTTCTCATTGGCACACGAAAGACGTTAGGTGAGAAAGAATGATCAAAAAAATTGTATTGTCAGATTATGGACCAGAAAGGGCCTTTAAGTGTCCCGGAATTGACAAAGCAGTTTCCCGTTTGTGTCTGTCTGTCTGTCGCGAATGCCTCTCGGATACCTACTTTGGCTATTAATTAACCCGGCTATGTTACCTTTCTTATTACTTGTTAAGGCTCTTGTATCCGCTTTTTACTCCGCCAGCCTCGCTCTGCACTTTATATTTTAGCACCACTTCCCGTCTCTTTTGTACTACGATTGTACACACTTTACTGCCACGCCGCGCATGTACCCTGTACTTGCTTGTGTTGTCTTCCTTTATATTAAGACAAATTTGTACCTCGGTGTAATCTTCTGTACAGCTATGGTACTTAGGGGATTTGTCCCAGAATAAATAATACTTCTATCTATCTCTTTATCCGTCTGTATTTTTCTACTTCTTATAACTTTCAAAAAACACTACGGATTGCAACGAAATTTTGCAGTATTGCAATATTCGTATTGAATTTCGTATCGATTCGTTCATCCTCCCTGGCGTTTCATTTATTTTTGTAACAAGCGCATATTGCACGAGTTCCAAAAATTAAGAGAAGGCAGTTCAGAAAATATAAAAAACCTTTGAGACGAGATTTTTAATTTGGTTATTCCGAAAATACGATCACTTTCAAAAGAGACTACAAATCACAACGAAATTTGCTGAGTGTCTTCTGCATAAAAATTGCAGTATTCGTGTTAAATTTCTTATCGATTCGTTTATCCTCTCTGTCGCTTCATTTATTTTTCTAACAAGCGCATATCGCACGAGGCCCAAAAATTCATAGAATCCAGTTCAGAAGATAAAAAACCTCCGAGACGAGATTGTCATTTGATTATTCATTTTCCACTTCCGCCTAATAGAATTCCGTTCTTCGTCGCGGAGAGGAGCATCGGCGTTTAAATTACACGGAATTCGGCTTCGTAACTCGCTCGTGAAATGGGTTCTCGGTATTTCTCCTTTCGCCTCGTATTTCGTTCGCCACTTTGCACGGCGATGTGCATCGACTAAGTTTACCGTTGCGAAAGGAAGTTACGCTGTCGCGAGGGGGCGATCAATCTCTTAGGTAATATAATGCGTCACGTAGAATGAGAGCGCAGAAAAAAAAGTGTGGACGATGTAAATTACGTAAAGAGATTGCAATAATGGTATTACGGCTGCGGCTGTGCAGTTCCCGCCGTTGCCGGCGAGTTACACGGAGGACCCGAGGTTTTTATAGCAAAATGTGCCGCGACAATGATGCATTCTTCGGTGTCAGGGATGCATCAGCGTGCAACTCCCGCGCGGCTGCACCCGAGGCTCATCCACTTTAATTTATACCGCACACGGCAACAACGTTAATTTATTAACGCGCATGTCGCATAATTGCTCCCCTACCTTTTGCAACCTGTGCAACGCTGACTCTGCCGTAACATGCGTTTTAACGGATTGCATCGAAATACCGAGTGGCCGCGAGCGCCGGGCGCGGTTTTGCGCAAATTCCTCCAGGTCACCGGCCGGCGACTTCCGGCCTTCAGATATTCGGCCTCAAAATAACGAGAATTCTTGGATCCTGCATCCCGAGATGCCACGATCGGTGACCAACATTACTGTACTTGGTTTCATTAAACTGCAATCTGCCTGAGTTGAATATTAAATGTTGTTGTGACGGAGGAGAGTAAAAAATATCACGGCAAATTCTTCCGGCTCGTTTGAACGGTATGTCGGAATCGTCCGTTTAATTATGTTTGCTTTGCATTATTTTTTACCATCGTCCGGCATCGCATTCGCGTGGAAGGGTTGCACCCTTCCATTTTTTTATTTGTATTTATTATAATTTTATTTGTCTTAAGGATATTTTTAGTTGATTTGAATAATCTCCGGCATTCATCTTTAATTAAAATAATATATATACGAAGCATAGCTGTATCGTTTGCTGCAGGGTAACGAAATATTGGACGATTAGGAATCGCTCGGTGAAAACAGCACTTACAATACATATTTATTTCCATATGATAAATAATTTATTTGATTCGGAGAAACTGATTAAATAAATAATTTATTTATTTGACCGCCTGATCGTATAAATAATTTATTTGATCAGGCGACATCGAGCGATGGTTTTCGAAATTATTGTGAGTCCGAGGAAAAATGCGTTAGGAGAACCCAAAATCAAGATATTTTTGTAAATTATCGTATTGATCGAATATCCAAATTATGAATAAAAGAATCGGTCGATATAATAAGATATGTCCCATATCTTCTTATATATATTATGGAAAATTATGGATTTGTTTGTCGGTTTGGATGTTTCTTCCTCCCTTCAGTTGAGACCTCCTTGCAGAGCAGCTGATACCCCTCCCGTCCCTTCGGTTTTCATAACATATACAATGGATTTCGAAATTCTAAAATTCCAATATATATGCTATCATTTCGGAACATCGATTTTTATAGCATGGCGAATGGATTTCGAAATTCCGACATTCCATTCCATACGCTATATCTACGTGGGTTCGACTTTGACAACATATGTGGAATCCATTCCCTGTGGAATGGATTTCCACATTCTACGAACCATGTGATCCACGCGAGCGCGTGAGCCAACATAACTGCTAGTGTTCAATGTAGAAAAAAATTACTTAACTTGCCCAATTTATTTACTTACTCAATTATTTATTTACCCAATTCAATGAAACATATTTTTAATAGAACTGAATCTACGATTGGATAAATTAATTTATTAGATTGCAATTAAACTCTATAAAGTCCATATAAAAAATAAATGTTATTTCGTTTCAATAAATTTACTTCCTGGGAGAGACTACAGGCTGCCGTTACATCAACCGACTTGTTCGGCGCAAAAGAGCCGTGAGGAAACAGCGAGCGAAAAGAATGAGAGGAACGAGCGGGGGAGGAAAAAGGGTGGCCCGAACTCCCTAGTAATCCATACTCTTTGTTTACTTCGCACGAACAAACTTACGTTCCGCGAACCGTTAAGTCGTTAAGCACCCTACAACGCCGAGTTCGGAATCCAGCGGCGCTGCAGCCTCCCCAAGCCACCCTTGTCCTCGTTTCCACCACCCGACCCTCCCCCGACACACGAATCCGCGCACCCGCGAGCAACCCGTAGACTCTCGAACGTCTTTTCCACATATAGCTGTGTGTTACAGGAATTCGCCGACCTCCGCAAACGATATATCGAGCGATCCTTTCCTCGAGCTCTCGGTGATTTGTGCGATTCGAGCGGAAGGAAATTCAGCCTTATTCTTCTTATTCGCCTTTCCGAGCTCTCTCTCTCTGTCGCTCTGTCTTTTAGTTCCCTTTCGCTCGCGTATTTCGCGGAGCGAAATTGCTCGATCGAGCATTGAAATAATCGCGAATATTTTCCGAAATAAAAATTCATAACAAATTTATTCCTCGCCGGCTGCAAAGTCAGGTTTCAAAGTCAATTTTTATCAATTTTCATCCGCTGTGACGGAAATTTGCGAAACTCCGAAGATCCGCCCAGGTAAGTCGTGGGATTCCCCGAGGCGCGGATTCATTAATTCTTTTCACTTTACTCCAGAATTTTGGGACAATTTTTTCTACTTTTCCGACTACTTCGTCGTCGGAGATGAAGTGTCGAAATTTATCGTTATCATACGAGTTTCGCGTGAAGAGTAAAAAAAATCGGAATACGAGAAGTAAAAAAGTACACATTTTTTTTTTTACTGAAAATCCTCAACACTCAATGTTTGGTAAAATTTTTAGCAAAATGCTTTTAGTCATCAAGGTTTCACGCGGTTTTAAATATTTATTTATTTATTGATAAAAAATATGAATATTGATAAAAAATTCTGTGCGCACGCCACCTTTTAGAATTTTTGAACTATCGGGCCAAAAAGTTGTGAACAAAGCTACGGACTAAAAAGTTGACACGATGACGAAAACCGCGATGGAATTCGGGGTAAAATAACAGCGAGGGATGCGACGATGGCGAAAGTCGGGGAAACGGCCTGAATCTCATCTCACGCCTCGCAGCCTTGAATCCGCGATATTATATTTCGAAGCGGGGTTGCACTTCACCTTGGTGTGCCGCATCCGCGGTTACTTGGGTCGAGGTTAACCGCGTGAATTTGTCTCGCTCGGTTACTCTCATCATCGGTTGTGCCTGGCGTTCCCTCGAACCGTCATTTCCAAGTGCATCTCGCCGTACATTTTACCCACTTTACATTCGTTGCCTTTACAGCCTTCAACCCCCTTTCCGCGTTCTTCGTTCTCGCGAACGCGCGCCCACTTTGACTATTTCCTCTTTTCTGCCTTTTTGCTTATTTTTCGTCTCCTTGCTTTTCACCCTCTCGTATTTTACGGGTGTATATATATATATATATATATATATGATATATATTAATCGCTTTCAAACATCATATCGGTGTTTATTTTTATTTTTGCCCCACCAGCGGCTCCGAACCTGCCGGGACAAGCTGCGAGCCACTTCGGATCTGCGTCCATAAAAAAGATTTATTAAAATCAAATAAATTTCGATCTTCACATGGCGTTTCTTAAGACAAAAGAAACTTTACTTTTACTTGCCTTAAGAAAATCCTTAGTAGATTCAAATAACGACTATCCCTTAATCTAAGTAAAAAAAAAATATTGAAAGATTTGTACTTTAAAATAAATGTTTATTCGCGACAAACAATTCAAATATTTGACTTCCTGCGAAACGGGGTATTATCCAGTAGCGCGCATGACAGAGTCGTCATCGAGTCAGTCATCTGAAAAGATCTCTCGCTGATAGTACAAGACCATATTTATTCCTTACGCACCCAGAAAAAATATTTGATTGAAATAATTATTTATTTAAATCAAGTAAATGTGTTACTTAAACAAAATAAACGGATAATGCTATCAAGCAGATCAATATATTAGAAATCAATAAACGCTCGATTCTTAATAAAACAGATGAAGATAATTCTTCGTCCTTAATAAATTTTCTTTAATTGGAATAAACTTTTTTTCTTGACGTGCCTTTTCCTACCTTACCGACGAATCGCCGTTCGCCCCGGACCCGCGGGCTTATTTCAAAGTGTAAATAGTACTTGACCGGGTTGCCGAACGCCCTGCGGTTTTTTTTATACGAGTCGTTCACGGTCGACAATGGAAAGTTTAACCCTGCCGAGTTGTTTTATTTCTCTCCCTGTTAAAGGGTCCGAGAGTCCGAGATTTACTTTGCCTGTAGCCTCTCCACTCTCTCTCGAGGGAAAATCCAATAACTTTTACCGAACGTTGAGTGCGGCCAGCCTCCTCCGTGCTACCCTCGTTCTCCTGCAGCTCGCTTTCTCCACTTCCACTCGCGCGCTACATCGTGTACGAATAAAATTCTACCTTGTCCGAAATTCACCGTGGCTTCGAGTTATTCGCATCCTACCGAGAATTTCCCATTTCCGGCGAGAGTAACCCGGGCGTCAGTCGCGGGATCTTGCACGTAACAGCAATTGCTCGCATTCCTTTCGCTGCGCCTTCTAAGCGACGAGCCGTAACTTTCGGATGGGCAGAATGCACATTTTCGAGCTCCCGAAACGAGCTCCGTGTTTGAGCGGCTGGAAGTGTCTCGACGATCGGTTCCACTCTTACAGACGTTTCATTGATCGCCGAATTTGATGCAATTTGAGGATTGGAGGCTCGCGTTGATTTTTTGGTATTTCGAAAAGTAGGAAAATTGGCGCGTGAAAAACTCGGCAAGAGTCGACGATAAGGATAATTGTACGATAAATTGGCCCTTTTCGAGAAAACGAGAATCACCACTTTAGGGCTTTCAGAACGCAGCGCGACAGCTCCCAGTAACACAGGTAACAAAAACGTAATTTCCTTTCCAATCCAAATGTTCTCTCGCTTCCATAAAATATTTTATCACACTCGGTGCGAAAATTACAGTTTTACGAACACTTCGCGCAAAAACCAATTTTCACACCTTCGCTGTTAAAAAATTTTGTTTGAATATTAATGAACAGTACAGGAAGCTTTTTTACATAAACTGTTTCTGAAATTTCAAACACATGTGCGTTGTAATTTTACAGTAAAATTAGGATTTTTCATAA
>JAPYZD010003251.1:0-13528 GCA_030522725.1 Ichneumoninae sp. B BG-2022a
GCAAGAATTTTTTCAGATTTTTTTCTCATCGAGAAGTGTTTGTAATCTTTGTCTTTTTTCTCTCGAACTTAGGCGGCGTCAGTCATTGTGCTAGTACTAGTACAATGTCAGTCATTGTGCTAGTACTTAAGGGCATGTGGTACAGACTCAGTCGGTAACAAATCGCCTGCCCTGTATTCTCTAAAACGATTGATGCGACGAGCAAAAGCAAATTAGGTTTTCAGACTTATATCTATTGCCTACAAAAACCTAATTTGATTTAGGTCGAAGCAGCAGCCATCACGGAGAAAATAGGGAAAGCAATTTGTTACCATCGGAGCATCGATACGTATGTATCACATGACCTTAAGAGTCGGATTTTAATTCGCTAGGCAACAAAGAATGAGCATTCGAAGGAATATAAAAGTTACCAGCCAGCTAACCGCATCGGCCCTTAACAGCGGATCGACGGTGCTGTCACCACCGGCAGAGGTGCGTTCGGAAACTCTGTGTAAGATTGAAAGAGAGAGAATGCTACGTCGATATGAAAATCCGAGAGGGACGAGTAGTCTCCCGTAGATTCCTAAAGGCGGCTCAGCTGTTCACCAGCTTCACCAGCAGAAGTCTGTCAAGATGGCTGCGGTAAAATTTGGCTCTCATATAAAGGAATTGAGAATTTTATTGTGTCAGACGTCAAAGTCAAGTCAAGGTGCTAGGTAAAGTACTCTATGAGTTGTCAAACGAGAATTCAATAGAATTAATCGTACTCGCAAGCGTCGACTGTGAAGGAAAAATATAAAATTCTAGTTACACAGCTCGGCTCTAAGGTTATAACATTCAAAATATCAAGTGTCGATTATTGTTTTTTTCGTTGTTTTTTCAGAGATTTCGTGGAAAAACAGTACGTCCCTCTGAAGTTAAATAATCCTCGGTTACCGGTGTTGATACGGGAGTGTTCGTCGATCGAGCCGAAGCTCTACGCGCGATATGGTACGTATATTATCATTACATCACCAAGCACGCAAACCCCCGGCGAATTCCCCAGCGTCGATACGTACTGTGCCGAATTCTGATAGCTCGACACGACACAGTTGGTACCTCTTGGACGTGTTTTTTTTCTTTCAGAATTCGGCAAAGAGACCTGCGTGCCTCTGGCAAATATGAAATCCGAAGACATTCTAGGAAAGATACAACAGCTTGCATCGTCCAAACCGTAGAGAGATATTTAATATAGCAAAAACCATTGTTATGTATGATTATTGAATTAGTGTTTACCAAATAAAAATAATAATAAAACGACAGAAAGATAGAAAAATCTGTTTGAGTGTTGTTGCATCTCTTTATTCAATCATTTTCCTGTCCGGTATTGTACTCACGCTCGTCGTCATAGAGTAGAATGCAGATACAACTCGTAAATACAACTATTTATTAAAATATAGGAGAATTATTTTTCGTTTAAATTAAAGCGAAATAGTACGGCATCGCGTGTTTGTATATCTCTCTTTGCGCGGCCCCAAACTTTTTCTATGTGCTGCTCGCCAGCGTTTTTATTATAATCCGGTTTAGATATTTCTTTTCTCATTTTTTTTGTTCTCGATTTCTAGTACACGTATTTGGTGTATCTAATTTTTGAACGATGGTAGGCCGAATTCCTCGGGTTTGAAGCTCGTAAGGCTGTCCAAGACTAGTGTGGCTTTTTCGGTGTAACTTTTTGGTAGATTCTCGTCCGGTACCATTACCACTTGCATTCCCGCATTCAAGGCCGCCTGAACGCCGTTCGGTGCGTCCTCGAACACTAGACACTGCAATAAATTCATGAAACTTACATTTCGAGAAGACGCTTTCGTTGGATATAAACGTGTATATAATAGGCTTTATCGATCTCAACGAACCGTCGACGGGTCAGGGTTGTCTGGGAATCGCTTTGCCGCGACTAAAAATATATCCGGACTCGGTTTTCCCTGCTTCACCTCGGGATCCGAGCCGCCTAGCACTCTGTGATGGAAGAGGGCAAAAACGTCCTTTGATTTTTGCGTTTTCAACTCGTAACTCTTCTCGGTCGAGCTGGTCGCCAGCGCTATCGGTACATTGTTGTCCTTAAGGTGCCGCAAAATTCGTTCCGCACCTGTTTTCGTTTTTTTTTGTTTTTTCCAGACACAAAACACGTGAATCGTCAATAATCCCTTTATACAACGTAATTTACATCGATCGATGGATGATATGAATTGCAGATCAGTGCCACATTATCGATTATGCAATGTGTGTGGGTGCACCATTTAATATGCTAATACACTTATGTATGTGCGATTCACGATTTTTCGAAGAAAAAAAGAACAGAAAAGAGATCGTCAGACTCAACACCATGGCCAAGTGTTACTCCTGAATTCGTAAAGGCGATCGATAGTCTGTGTCGTAATAAAATTGAGATATTATTGCAGCGCTCCATTAATTAGTACTACATTTTATCATGGACATGCTAGTTCGATAAACGGATATAATTGAATTCTTATTGAACAGCTTTCAAAGGTTACTCGAGATTGTGACTCAGAGACGATTATCGCGCTCAATTTATACAAAAACCATTAGCCGCTATCCACATTCCATTGTTAGAAGCACTCTATCAAGGCTCGTCAACAGTATTTCCAACAATAATTGCCCAAACCCGTGCATCACTTACATTGTAAAATGAACGTGATTCATTGAATTGATAAATGGTCAATAATTTAGCTTTGCCATATATATATATATATATACATGTTTATATAACAGAGCTGGGCAAATACCCTAAATACTTGAAGTGCATATTAAAGTATCAAGTACTCGAAGTACTGAGCGCTAGGTAGTTCTTGAGTACTGACGTATTGAGTACTGGCAGAACTAAATTTTTGAAGGTTTTAATGGTGGGCGCTGACTTGGTACTTGATGCTACAATACGTATACAAGTACTTAGTGCAATTTGCTCAGCTCTGATATATAATGTATAATATAATTTTATGTCACTCGGTGGGAAAATCACGGTTTTTACACCTGGGGAAATAAAATTTTGTTCGATACTTGTGCAAAAAACATTTTCTGAACTTGTGCGATTGGAACACTTGTCAGAAAAAGTTTTTTCACACTCGTATCGAAATGTACTATTATACAATATTCCTTAAATTTATATCTCTGCTTTGGCTGATAATCAATGAGAAACAGTTGGGCATGCTGAAATTTCTCTACATGGGTCTTTACAGGAATGAGTCTAGTAGAATTCGAGATCAGGAAAATTAATTTAAAAAAATAGAAGAAAACCAATAAAAATTTAATTTGTAATGCGAGTGTTTGAAGCAATGGAAGGCGAATTTATGGACTAATTGCTCTCTACAGAAAATCATTATTTTTTTTGTTGTATTTTCTCACAAAGCCACAATTACATAAGAGGGAAAGAGTTGTTCTCGACCTGGCATGTATTTAACATCAGTGAACAATTCGTGCTGCATTTGATGATACTGTTCTTGAAACTCGGTGACAGTCAAAGGTAACTTATAGTGATTTATTATAAGTTCGGCGCCTACGAGCTCCGGACGTCCGAGGACCATGTAAGCCAAATCGCCTCCGTACGTATGTCCAAATTTTGACACTATCTTAGAATATATTCTTTTGTAAACGCTTTCGGTATCTGTGGAGAATGGAGAGAGAAAAAAAAAAAAAAAACGATTTGGATTATTCGTTTGAAAAATGTTTTCATGTACCTGGCAACAGTTGAGCTTGTGGAAAGAGTTCTTCGTATAGCGGTATCAGCTGATCTGTCAATTCCTGCGGAGTCATAGGTAGATCTAATGCTTTTACAATCGCGATTGCACTCTCGTGCGACTGAAGACCCATCGTTTGTCCTTTGTGCTCCCAAGTGAATGTCTTTCCGTACTTATTAGCAATACGATTATATGCCACAGTGTAAAGTTGTTCCGTGTCTGTCAAAAATTACTCATTGTTCAACAATGCCCTCCCCCCTGCCAACTCAGGTGGATTCCGGTCGCAAACAAATGTAACAATTCTGTCCCTTGAAATAACGAAATTTATGGCAAAAAACAAAATTTGGGAAATCCATTGTAAGTCGGTATTACATCATCCTATTGTCTGTTGCCGCGAAAAGAATACTATTTAAAGGGGAATCGAAGGGTCCAATAAATTGCGTAAGAATTCGATAACGGACGGTTCCGAGCATTTGTCAATGAGCGTCGGATGTTTTGGAACGGTTTCAAAACGAAAGTTTGACAGATGCAACTGACGCGAGCTCGTGCTTTTAAGACAGTTGCTTTTTAAACAGTAACGTGTTTATGTCCGAGCGTCGATCTACAAGGGAATCAAACGATCGTTGAAGCTCTCGCGATAGCAGCGAAGAGATATTAAACCAGTTGCAAAAAAATCATGATTGTTGTCGATGCCAATATTTATTATCGCGCGTGAGCTAGGCGTAATGACAACGAATTATCTGGCTTTACTGATAACGGAGATAATCATGTTGACTTCGCGCCAATGCTATCGTGAAATTGCGTCATTACCGGATATTTTTTTATAATTGAAACAATTCGTTTTAACCCGGGTAGAACAAAAACATTAGTTGTCAGAAAGTGATCTAAATGGATTACAGATGTCCGTTCGGACGATAACTATAAACTATCCTACGTCCAAAAGTTCAGTTTTTCGATAGGAGGTAACTTTCCGATACCGTCCAGACAGACATATGTAAACCATTTAGATCACTTTCTAACTAATTTCTTTGGGCTACCTGGAAATAGACATGCGACTGTCACGAGGGTCTCTCGCGGTGTACAACACTTCGATAGAATAATCTTACCGAGCAGGAGACCGTCCATGTCGAAAATGCAGTGTGTCACCTTTTTATATGTTGGGTTAGACATTTTTTCAATAACCGGGTAATTTTATTTAAAGGTTACGAGTTTTTAAACAAAATGACCAATGTCCGTAACTCAACTGGCTACCGCTAGCTGAATGAACGGAATGAACGTCTCTTCCCGGTTTGGGACTCGATCGTCCGTCCGATAAAGCTTAAAGGCTGCTTTCACTGGGCGATCGAGCGCACTGACAGTACAATAGTATATCAGGTGGACACAAAAAACGTCGACACGAAGACACAACTATGATGTACGATTTTTCGTCGGTCTATTATTTCCTCGCTCAAGATGGCGCGAGGATCCGTTTCGCCAGTGGAACACGAAAGTGCTCGACCTGCGGTGCGCGGGAACTATGAAAGGAGTTATTAAGGTGTTTGTACAGATAACCGAAAACTCGAAGAGATTAAAACGAGATTAAAACCATAAGGTTGAAGCTATCAACTAAGGTAAAACACCCAGTTTATGACACTTCTACGCAGATCTCTCACGTTATTTGTTTATTTATTTATTTATTTGTTTACGGGGACCTGCTCCTTTTACATAGTTTTATACACATTTTACAAATAATAGTTCTTATAACAATAAAAGTAACAAGTTGCACAAGATCGTGTATATTTTAAGCGTGTAAAATCATAGGGATAAACAAACAAGACCAACAAAGCTGCTTTCGATTTGGCGTTTTTTCGTTACTACAACGTGACTGCGCATGCGCATAGTCGTTTTCTGGTACGAATTTTCACCAAAAAATGACCATGCGCATGCGCTCGGCCGGTTTTTGGTGGAAATTCGTACCGCAAAACGATTGTGTGCATGCGCACCATCATTATAACGGCAAATCGAAAACACCTCAAGAGTCGCAGTATGTATACCCTAGCAAGTTGATGGACTGCAAACGAACCGAAAAACGGACACGTCCGTTGGGGAACAAAACGGACCGTAAAAAACGACCAAACGGACTGTACATTTTATGTTAGCATTTGGTCTTTTTTCTGTTGAGGAAACCGAAGACGGACCGAACGGTTTTTTTCGAAAAATTTGCTTTGGTCCGTTTTCGGTTCCCGCAACCGAAAAAGGACCAAGATCGTATTTTTATTCTGCCCTTTCAATAAAAACAGAATTAAAAGCAAAGCAACAAAAAAATAAAACTTAGCCAAACATTTTAATAAAAAATGTTCGGGCCCTCCTCGGTTTCTGCAACCGAAAAAGGACCAATCCAAACGTACGGTCCGTTTTACCGTTTTCGCAGTCCGTTTCGTTCCCCAACGGACGTGTCCGTTTTTCGGTACGTTTCTTAGTTTTTTTTCCCTAAAAGCAGCCGTCCGTCAACTTGCTAGGGTATCAAATAGTGGGGGGAGTCGACTATGCTAGAGGTACCCCTGTCACAAACTGGGTCCTTTATCTTAAACGTTAATATTTTTGTGTCGTACAGTCACGTTCGTTTCGCAGACACTTAAATAAAACATGTCTGCAGACTGATCTTTCATTATTACGGTGAGATACAGAGACTGCAGAAGATGAATATTATACGTACATATCGCGTGACTAAAACCAGAAGGGCGTATCTCATATGCTTATGTACAGAAGATACGCCCTTATGATTTTAGTCACGAAATATAAGAATTAAACAGTCTTATTAGTAAAATGTCGTTTAAATATCGCGCCATGACGAGTAGGGAATTCGCGCGAGCGAGCACTCGTTCCCGCTATACGACTTACATGTTATATGCCGGGGATTCCTTCCAGCGACTAGCACCGACTAGATTATTTTTCCGTAGTTTTAATGGTCCGGCGCCGGCTTACTCCGCAGTAAACATTCCGCTCGCACGCAAACAAGTTAAGCGTAATTATATCTACGATTGTGGACTTAGTCATCGAGGTGTGTTTAACAATCTACGTCACCAATAACGTAAAGCACTCTGGTATTAGTAGTTTTCAATGAACAATCAGAGATTCCTTATGCGTAATTTTTTTTTTTTTTATGAATCTGCAGGCTGCCGGTAGGATTCTTAATTAAATTCTTAATTTAATTAAGCTTATCTGATTTCATTCATTGCATTTCATTTCATTTATTATTATTAATTGATTCAGTACAAACTATTTTACATACATACAATTTTTGTCCGCAGAAGCTTTTAAGCTCTTTTGTATAAAAATAAATAAATCTTTTTGTTCTATGCCGTCCAAACTATACAATCGCGACTGTTGTAATTTAATGGAGCTACGGTTTCACAGATTTATATCCTACAATGACGAAAACGAGCTTATCGCCGAAAGAACTTAAGGAGGAGGGGAACAAGGAGTTTCAGAAGGGCAATTGGAGCGAAGCACTGTCCTGCTATACAAACGCATTGATTCTTGCCAACGAGGACAACGCCGAGAAGGCCGTGTACTACAAGAACAGAGCTGCCGTTTATCTCGAGCAGAACAGCCATGCCGAAGCGGTATGGGACTGCAACAAGGCACTGACGATTTGTTCAAGCGATCCGAAAGCCTTGTTCAGAAGATGTCAGGGACTGGAGGCACTGGAGCGTTTCGAGGAGGCTTATCGAGACGCCAGATTCATTGCCAGATTTTTTACTCCGTCCATTCAGGGAGATGCGTTTTTGTGTAAAATTCATATATCTTGAAAGGGATATAAGTCGGGCAAAAAATATCTAACGACAAAAAAGTTCTCGTTATTCATGAACTATTTAATGCAATATGTTTTATATTTTTGTTCGTTTTGCAAAGGCTATTTTTAGCAGAACGGAATGAAAATTATATTTTTTCGCGCAATGCGACGCCTTCGATGTCGCTGTCAATTTTCCAGGGTATTCGTCGATGTATGAAGAACCTAAAAAAAAATTCACAAAGTGGAACTCGACATAGTTGCTAAGCAAAAGCAAATAATAATATAATATTGATATTTTACTATTTATTTTCTCAGAAAATACGTCTAGTTCCACATTGCCAAATTTTTGTTTAGTTTTGTCCTACATCACCGACTACCATAAAAAATTAACAGCAAAATTGAAGATATCGCATTGGATGAAAAAGAAAACTATAATAAAAATATTATATTATTATATTTTTTGCTTAGCAATTACGTCGAGTTCCACTTTTCCAATTATTTTATAGGTTCGTCATACATCGACGAACACCCTGAAAAATCATTCATTTTTGCTAAAAATAGCTTTTGCAAAATGAAGAAAAATATAACATATATTGCATTAAGTAATTAGTGAAAAAAGAACTTTTTTGTCGTTTGATTTTTTTTTGTCCGACTTATCCCTTTCAAGATATATGAATTTTACACAAAAACGCATCTCCCTGAATGAACGGATTAAAAAATCTGAAAAAATTCACAAAGGGTACTTTCAAGTGATACTAAAATTTGGCCAATTATGGGATAGATCTGAGGGGGTCGAAAACAAAATTGGCTGAGTTGACAGATAATACCTCATACATACATCCCAATCTATATTCCCAATCTATATTTGTTCGTTACAGACGGTCCTGAACACCTACAGCGGTATGGACAACAAACCGGAAACGAAGTTGGACCGGCAGATGTGCGAGAAGTACAAGAAGGAAATCGACAAGGTACTTTCGTGCCTCGTGTACAACGTGGCCGATCGAACGATATCCGGTCTCGCTCGTGACGCTCTGATCGAACTGATAATGCGCAGCATCAACTACACGACCCTAAACTGGGCCGAGCGTCTCGTCGACATTCGAGGATTGCAGCGTCTGATGGAAGTCGCCAGCGAGCTCGAAGAGTACAAGTACGAATCGGCGATGAACATAACACCATCGACCCGAACGGTGACGAGCGTTTGTCTCGCGAGAATCTACGAGAAAATGTACTGCGACGCGGCGAAAGAGAAATACACGAACGCCATAGATGAGTTCATAAAGGACAAGCTTCTGTCGCCGGACATAGAGTCGAAGGTCAGAGTCGTCGTCGCTATAACGACTCTTCTGCTCGGTGCCCTGGACGTCGGTAACTCCATAATCGCTCGGAACGGTATAATACAGATGGTACTTGTGATGGCCAGCACGGAAGACGTGTTGCAGCAGAAAGTCGCTTGCGAGTGCATCGTCGCAGCGGCGTCGAAGAAGGACAAAGCCAGCGCGATAATAACTCAAGGGGTAAACATTCTGAAGAAACTCTATCAGTCGAAGGACGACGCTATCCGGGTACGTGCCCTCGTTGGGCTCTGCAAGCTCGGAAATTCCAGGGGCAGCGACGCGACAATAAGACCATTCGCCGACGGAGCGACGAAGGAACTCGCCGAGGCTTGATTGAGGATCCTCATAAATCCGAAGAAGGGGAACGACATGAGAAAGTGGGCCGTCGAGGGATTGTCCTACTTGACCTTCGATGCCGAGGTCAAGGAGAAGATCATCGACGACAAGATCGCCGTTCAGGCGATGATCGAGCTCGCGAAGAGCGGCGACAAGTCCGTTCTCTACGGGGTCGTTACGACTCTCGTAAATCTCTGGAATGCTTACGACGAGCAACAAATAATACCGGAGATGGTGGAACTCGGTAAATTCACGAAGCATCACATACCGGAGGAGCACAAGTTCGACGATCCGGATTTCGTCAACAAACGTCTGTGCGCTTTGGCGAACGCCGGTGTGACGACCGCTCTGGTGAGCCTGTCGAAGACCGACAGTTAGAACGGCAAAGAGGTGATAGCCCGAGTCTTCAACGCAATATGCAGCCAGAAAGAGGTACGGGGTATCGTCGTGCAGCAGGGAGGAGTGAAGGCTCTTCTGCCACTCGCTCTGAACGGCACGAGCAAGGGTAAGAAGAAGGCTTTGCAAGCTCTCGCCCGTATAGGCATGACCATAAATCCGGAAACAGTTTTTCCCAGCCAACGTATGGTGAAGGTGGTACAACCCTTTTTGAATCTACTCGATCCCGAATGTTCGGCACTGGAAAACTTGGAGGCTCTCATGGCGCTTTGCAATCTCGCCAGCGTCAGCGATAGCGCGAGAAAGAATATTCTCAAGGAGGGCGGTTTCACGAAGATCGAGACGTACATGTACGAGGATGACGAGATGCTGAGGAGGGCAGCGATCGAGGTTGTCACGAATCTGATGATACACGAGGACACGATACGGTACTTCGTGGGTGAGTACGACAGGGTTATGTACTTCGTAATTCTCTGCGAGGAGGAGGACGAGCCGACCAGCCTCGCCGCTTCCGGTGCGCTCGCCATGCTCACGTCGGTGAGCGAGAAAGCTTGTAGGCAAGTTCTCGACGCTAATAATTGGCTCGAGACCATTCATTTCCTGCTCGCGAGTCGCAATCCCGGAGTTCAGCATAGAGGTGTGATCATCGTGCACAATATGATCGAGAGCACGAAGGAAGTGGCAGACACGATAATCGAGACGGACGTTATGGAGATTCTCATGGCGCTGACGAAGAGCGACCTGGTGCAGGACAGCAGGATCAAAGAGACAGCCGCGAAGGCTTTGGAGGCCGCCGCCAAGTGGAATCTCATTCAGAAGAACCCGGAAGAGAACTGCGAGGAAGCTCCGGCTCTTACGACTTCTACGGCTCCTGCGACCACTACGGATCCTACCGCTCCGAGTTCTCGCACATGAAAGAAGGTGTGCGGTTTGCTGTCACACAGACGAGGCCGTCGGATACCAATATACGATCACCAGCCCATCACGGCTGTGTGTGGATGCTGCTCGGCCTGTGTGTATTCCGTATGTAACTCCGTGAATGAGCAGCTTACCGTGGCCAGTACGTCTCCTATGGCTCCTGCGGCCCCCACGGCTGCTACGGCTTCCACGGATACAACTGCTCCTACGGCTCCTGCGGTCCCCACGGCTGCTACGGCTTCCACAGATACAACTGCTCCCACGGCTCTTGGGGCTCCCACGGCTCCCATGGCTGCTACGGCTGCTACGGCTTCCACAGCTTCCACAGCTTCCACCGCTCTTACGACCCCCAGGGCTCTTAAGGCCCCCACGGCTCCTACGGCTACGACGGCTTCCACGGCTTCCACAGATACTACGGCTCCCACGGCTGCTACGGCTCCCACAGCTCCCACGGCTCTCACGGTACCTGCGGCTGCCACCGCTCTTACGGCCCCTACGGCTCTTACGGCCCCCACGGTTCTTACGCCCCCCACGGCTCCTATAGCTCTTACGGCTCCTACTGCTGTTACAGCACCCACAGCTGCCACGGCCCACACAGCTCCCACGGCACCCACTGCTCTCACAGCTCCGGCGGCCCCCACAGCCCCTACTGCTCCCACTGCCCCCACGGCTCCTACAGCCCCACGGCTCCTACGGCTCCTACGGCTGCTACGTCTTCCACGGCTTCCACAGATACTACGGCTCCCACGGCTCCTGCGGCTCCCACGGCTGCTACGGCTACCACAGGTTCCACGGCTCTTACGAGCCCCACGGCTCCCCCGCTCTTACGGCCCCTACGGCTCTTACGGTCCCCACGGCTCTTACGGACCCCACGGCTCTTACGGCTCCTACGGCTCCTACAGCTCCCACAGCTCCCACGGCCCCCACAGCCCCCACAGCTCCTACAGCTCCTACAGCTCCCAAAACTCCTACAGCTCCGCCAGCTCCCAAAGCTCCTCCAGTTCCCAAAGCTCCTCCAGCTCCCAAAGCTCCTCCACCCCCCAAAGCTCCTCCACATCCCACAGCTCCTCCACCTCCCAAAGCTTCTCCACCTCCCAAAGCTCCTACGGCTCCGACCGAAGAGACTCTTCCGGAGTGTATAGAATGACGTCACGAGGATAATACGTCGAAGACGCTGAAAATATACACCCTATTTCAGCATCAGTGCCTTAAACATATTACGAAATTCTATTAAGTTTCCAACGCAAAGACTCCGACATGAATATTTTCTTATCGAACGTAGTGTTAAACATACGCGCATGCAGGAATCGTCACGGAACGAATCGACATCTTGACCGAAATCAAGCTGGCAGTGAATCACGTGCGCGAGATCCGCGACGGTGTACGAGATTAGTTATCGATCGATCAAGCGAGATGGAGCGCGTACGGTACGAAGATTGGAACGATAACTGGACCACCGAGCGCGAGCGATAATCCCTCAGAGGACGAACGACTTTGCAAACGATCGAACGAATTGAGCACGTGTGTGTGTCCCACGCATGAATGGCCAGTGAGTTAGAATAAATACTGAAATAATTCATTCATTAATCGTGCGAATACCGGTCCGCCGATTTTATTTCCCCCTACCCTCTCCCGATTCGGCCAGCACGTTTGACCGCAAGAGCACGAAACCGTGCCCTTAACAGTAGATATCGTAGATTCGTTTAAGGACGCTTCAGCGTGAGACATTTACATGAACATTTTGCACTTAATTGAGAGAAACGATCGTCGCATACTTAAAACATGGACTATCGATTATTGAATCAAAGACTTCCCTGCATCTGTTTAAACTTAACAGTTTCATTGTACATAGAGATATTTTACATGGTATAATATCTTGATAGTTAAATTATACTTCGAGCCTCGTTTGAGAATATTAAATGTAGTAGTACTCGTTCCCCGGGAACTTCACAACGTTTAGAGTTAGGGGAAAAAGATAGTTGGTACCCTTTGCTTGTTCCCCACGCCGCATGCACGACTGTTTTTTCATATTGTTTCGTTGTGCAGGGTAACTCGCACGTAACGAACGCACATGATTTTTTAAAAATTAAAATCATCTCACCTTCTTCAGGCACGCGCTTAGATTCTCCGAGATTCGTGACTCGTTTCTCTCCAATATGTCACCGTCTTGACTGCCAGCTACAATATCATGTTTAGCGCATGCGATGCACGTTTAAGCAAAGTTTGTAACCTTTTAACGGCACTTTACAAATTGGCGCCAGATCAGCAGTCAACAAACGGATAGACTGCATACAAGTCGCATACGAGATGTCGTTCAAAAGTCATGTCGAAAGAACTAAAGAATACAGCAATTTTTCGTTTCGTTCAACTCGATCATTCGATCGTCTCGGGCGATCGACCGAATCTCGAGCGGACGCGGGAATTGGGCCCTTGAGGACCACTGTATCGACTTCGAGAGGTGGGGGGGGGGGGGGGGAAGGTATTTGTCGGGTTCTCCTTATACCCAGATAGAAAAACGTGCCGTCAAACGGATATCGTACCGTTGGTACCGCCACCGTTCCGACGCTGTGCCGTAACTTTTCTATCTGGGTAGTATTTATTATTTACTAGGAGGGCTCGGGTCTCGCGCGCTTTTTATTCTAAATACTTAAAAATACGTGTGTCTTTATAATAATAGCGTTACTATAATGTCTCTCAAGGGTTTAGAGCTTTGAATGCGAGTCGTCCAAACACAAACCCAGATAGAATAACGTGCCGTCAAACGGGTATCTTACCATTAGTACCGCCACCGTTTCGTCTTCGCGCCGCCATTTTTCTATCTGGGAAGGTATACGAGGCTTTTTTTCTTAAAACAAGTATAAAAGGCTTGCTTGTTCTTACAGGCCCTCATTTAAGGTAGTACTAGCACAATGACTGATGCCGCCCAAGTTCGAGAAAAAAAAAGATGAAGATTGCAAACACTTCTCGATGAGAAAAAAATCTGAAAAAATTCTAGCATATAAAAGGTGCTGAAAAGATTGTTTGTGCATAATAATAATAATTTCAGAATGTTC